>JAWMAG010000005.1:2562500-2722500 GCA_037013455.1 Ceratitis rosa | reverse complement strand
AATCTTAACAATTTATTCATTTTAAAATTAATAGCCAAGGTTGTAGAATATATTTATTTAAAATTATTTTAAGTATGAAACAAAAATATTATACCGCCGCGATAGCCGAGCGGTTAACATTGCGTACTGACATTCGGAAGGCTTGGGTTCAAATCCCGGTGCCAGAAACATCCAAAACGTTATAGAAAATCAATTTAAATAATAAATTAAGTTAAATCTTCCAATTGCGGTCGCACCTCGGTAGGGAATGTCCACCCCTCCGAGTGTATTTCGGACATGAAAAAAGGCTCCTCGTTAAAAAAAACCATCACCCGTTCGGAGATGACTTAGTATAAACTGTACGTCCCTCCATTTGTTGGAAAGACATCAAGACGCTAAACCAGAAATTGGAGGGGAGCTCGGCCTAAAATCGCTTCAGTGGTTATAAAGCGCCGATTATATATATATATCTATTTTTCAATTTCGAAAATAAATGTAAATAAGATGCATTTAAAATGTGTTTTTTTCATGAAATTCCGTTTTTTCTTATAAAGTTTGAGCCTTCGCTTCATATGTGAAATTCTACATCCTTCACATGACCGCCTTGCGAATTTTTACAAGTTTCGATCCGTTTGAGGTCATTTTCGACCACTTTTTGGCATATATTGGGCGGAATTTCAGCCATAAGTTATCGAATCTTGGGTTTCAAGTGCCCGTTTATCCCCATAAGCACGGTCTTTAGCTTAATCCTACAAAAAAGTCCAACGGTGTAAAATTCCACGATGTAGATGGTCAATCGACATCGCTAAGATGATGTAAATCCAAGTGTAAAACACCGCATAATGGGTCATAAGAAAGCCGCATCTCTCGAGAATCTCGTGGAATAGACACATTCGGGTCTTCGGCTACACTGTTACTTACATTTTCATAAATGTCTGAATTTTAACTAAAACAAAACATGTTTGGTTTGACAAATATCAAAATTCAGCTGTGTACTTTTGAAACCACGAAATATTGCAGCTTGTCTATTTAGTTCTTATTATTTTGCCCACAATCAAATTGAAGAAATTACACGATAAAGAGTCTGCCTAGCTGAAACCTCTTTTTGATACCGAACGCCTAGTAGAAGTCCTACTCAGTTTTTATTGCGCTTCTGATCTAGTCAGCTAACACAGCGGTATAACTTTTGCGAAGATATCAAATTCAGGCGAAGATATCAAATTCAAATGCGTAGACGAAGCTGTTCTTCTTCCTTTCGAATGCAGCTTTAAAATAGAGAAAGAGTTTATGTGTCAATTCTTTGACCAATTGTGAATTTTACAGGTCTGAAGACATACTGATAAGGTATGTTAAGATCGTTGATTGTAGGCTTTAATACTTTACACAATACTCTAGATAAGACCTTATATGAGTTATGGGGTAACCTATCCCACGGTAATTGGCACAGGGGTTCTCTTTTTTATGCGTTGTCCACAACCTTACTGGGCAAAGAAGCTGATCCAATCACCTCGTCAGTTTTTCGGCGCTATATTTGAATAGCCCAGACGGTAAGCAATCTGGACTTTCTACTTTGTTATTATGTAAACCGGCAATCGCTATGCAAACATCGTCAAAGTGAGCTGACGAAAAGTCGTTTCAATAATCGATTGGGGATTTGGAATATCATCTCCAGTTGTTACACTTTCCCTTCTCTCCATAAACTCAGTATACTCGAAATATCTGTCACTACGTTACATTACCTCCTCGGTTCCTACATGAATATCGTTCAGTCTTGAAACCTTTAATAAGTCGTCTTATTTTCTTATATAATTTTCGAATATTACCTCTGTCGGCCAGCTTCTCAAACCCTTCGTACTCACACATTTCGGCCTCTTTCGTTTTTGTCCGCAAATTAATCTTGCTTACCTCTTCAGCCCTTGGTATCTATCCCAGTCCACAATTATTTTGTTAGACAGCTGGGTAGCGGCTCCTTCCCAATTAAATACTCTCGGTCTCTCATTCGAAGTTTATTATATTTTTTCATTTGCACAAAACCCCAGCGGATTATCTTTTCACTTTAGCTAGCTCCCAAATGGATTATTGTTGATTACCAGAGGATACTTGATACAGGAAAGAAAGTCACTTAAATCTTTTCCCCCTTGTGTAAACTTCTACAAATGGATCCTCCTTCATCATTATTAAAAAAAAAAAAACTAACAGCATTTAATTTTGATATATTAATTTTGTTGATGGCGGCCGCGGTAGCCGAGTGGTTAGCGTTGCGTACTGCCATTCGGAAGGCTCGGGTTCATATCCCGGTGCCACCAACATCAAAAAAAAAAAAGTAATGGAAAATTAATTTAAATAAAAAATTAAGTAAAATTTTCTAATTGCGGTCGCCCCTCGGCAGGGAATGTCCACCCCTCCGAGTGTATTTCGGACATGAAACAAAGCTCCTCATAAAAAAAACCATCAGCCGTTCGGAGGCGGCTTAGTATAAACTGTAGGTCCCTCCATTTGTTGGAAAAACATCAAGACGCAAAACCACAAATTGGAGGAGGAGCTCGGCCGAAAATCGCTTCAGCGGTTACAAAGCGCCAATTATATATATATAATTTTGTTGATTTTCCGATTTTATTCATTTTTAAATGGTTTTTTATAAAAATAAAATATTTTTCATTTGGAAAGATAAGATATAATTAAAAATAAAATTATTTTCAAAAATGATTATTCATGTAAAACCTTTTTTTCCGTATTATTCTTTAATTTTCCTTTAAAACACATGAAATAGGTACAAAAATTGTTACATATTTTTTTAAAAATAAGCTAAATTTTATATAAAACAAATTAAAAAAAACTTTCTGACATCCACATATTTTTATTTATTCAACCGCTAACAATAATATCTCCAACGCAATTCGACAGCAAGTGCAAAAAGTGAAAATCAGCTGTGTACACAAACGAAAAGCAAATAGCAAATAAGAAAGACTAAACAAAAACCAAAAAAAAAAGACTACCAAAAAATTCCAAAAAAATTTAAATTTATTCATTGGTGTTGTTCATTATTCTAAAAAAAAAACATTTAAGTAAGTAAATAATAAGAACAACAAATAGCAATGTCTGCGCCAATTTGGCTCAACAAGAAAAACGCACACTCATTTTGTTGCGCATGCGCAACAGCATTACTAACACTATTGCTACTAATCGATGGCGCAGAGAGTTACGGCTTCGGCAGGTGTCCGAAATATCCATCGATGCCGAAATTTAATATGAGCAGGGTAAGGGAAATGCATCTACTTTTAAGCTTTTTATTTATTTTATTTAAATACTTTTTTATTATAATTTACATGTGTATATAATCGCTTAAATGATTTTTCGCCAAACTTCTTATCGGTACCTACCAGTACACTGCATATTATTAAGAGGTGAAATGTGCGCTCAGACAACAATTTTTTTTAATGCACCCAACCCGACTTTATACAGTTTGAAGAGATTAAGCAGACAAAAACTGGATCATGACTAAAATGCTTAATAACCACAATACCACAATACAAAATAATAGTTGCTGACTCATGTTCATCATAATTTTTGAATTGTTATTGTATACTTGGTTCAGATATACCATGTATACATACACACATACATCGTACATACAAAAACGTGAAGATAAATTTGTGTACCATATTGATGGAGACTGAAAATTTAATGCAAGCAAATGGAAAGGGTGCTCTTTTAGACAGGTGGTTTTCAAGAATAAATAAAAAAATTAAAATTAAATGTAATGTCCAAGTTTTTAGTTTTATTATAAAGCTAAGGGTTTGCTATTATGATTTCGGGCAAATGATGTTGTTGTTGGAACCGCAAAATATTTCCCGAATTGGTTTTCGGGAGTGACTGTGCTTGGCTGGATAAAAATGCGTGTTGTTCTGATATAAAAATCTGATTGTCGCGGGAGTTATTGGATCTTAGTCGCCTCTTACGACAAACATGCCTTACCACGGGTAAATTCTTGAACCTCTAACCAGCAGGGGGTTCGGACAAGTGACCGCCGCGGCTGGCTAGAATGAATTCCAGCTGAGAAGCTCCATTTTCTACCACTTTTTGCAGCAATTTGGTTCATATGTCAGCGATAACGCGCCGAATATTTCCTTCCAAGGCGTTAATCGCCTCGAGGTTATCTGTGTGGACAAGCGCCTTCTAATACAACCCCAAAAAGTATTCCTGCGGTGTTTGATTGGACGTTCTTAGAGGCCATGCCACAGGCCTATGTCCCAAGATAATGCGCTCACGAAAAGAGTTTTCAATAAAATGTTTATTTCATTGGTTGGATGGCATAGAGCGCTGGCTTGTTGGAACTAAAGTTCGGCCGCATCAACTTTCTCCGCTTCAGGTGCGAAAAAATCATTAATTATGGCTCTATAGCGTGCACCATTGACTGTAACAATTTGACCGGCTTCAGTTTTGAAGAAATATGGGTTGGAGGCCGGTTTAGCCGAATGGTTAGCATTGCGTACTGACATTCGGAAGGCTCGGATTCAAATCCCGGTGTCGTACTAACATCCAAAAGGTATAGAAAATTTAATTTCTGATTCGGTCGCCCCTCGGCAGGGAATGTCCACCCCTCCGAGTGTACTTCGGACATGAATTAAAAGCTCCTCATAAAAAAAAACAAACATCAGCCGTTCGGAGGCGGCTTAGTATAAATTGTAGGTACCTCTATTTGTTGCAAAAACATCAAGACGAAAAACCATAAATTGGAGAAGGAGCCAATGATTACCCATGCCCATAGAGCATACCAAACATTGACTTTTTGAAGGTGTAACGGCGTCTAAACGATGACTTCTGGATCATCATCGATCCAAATGAGACAATTTTGTTTATTAGCGAACCCATTCAACCAGGATGGCTTCATCGCTGAGCAAAATTTTTTTGGGACATCTCGTTTTGAGCCCTCTCACCGAAGGTGCGATGCGCTTGGTGGTCGTTTCGCTTCAACTCTTGTCGGAGTTAGATTTTGTAAGCCCGCAAACAGGATCATTCCTTAAAAACTTCCATAAAGTTGTTAGGCACAGCTCCAATTGTTGCGCACTTTTGCAGATGGACTCATTCGGGTCTTCTTCGATAATCTGCTCTACAGCAGAAATAACGCCTTCAATGCTCACTGTACGGCAAACTAGGGTAAGCGTCATGAGAAACCCAATCCACGGTTGCTTGAATTGCCGACTCTGCTGTGTGATCATGTCGATAGAATATTGAACGCAGCGCGTGATGCGTCGCGTAACCATTGTTCTTACATATGTTTATTATGAAATGGCAAACCAAACTCCGAATAAATCAAGTATGAGGAGTCAAAAAGACCAACTCCGAAAAAAGTCGAAAAGCACCCTTTATGAAACAAATTATATTTTCAATCCGTTTCATTTAGAAGAATGCAAACAATTCACTTTCAGAATTATACTGCGACTAACATACATATACACATATATGTACATAAATCATTGTTGAGATCAACCTCAGCCTACTTTCCGTTAATATTTATTAAGGATCGCCTGATTGTTTTAATGTTATTTTTATTATATCATTAATATTTAATTAATTTTTTATATGAATTATTTATTCATAATTTTCATTCATACTACATATGTATATATGTACATACATATATACAAGAGCACTGCACCAGCTGATAGCAATTTTTACCATAAAGGAGGTAAAGTGCAAGTACAATAACTACGCATAATTGATCAATTTAATTGAGCACATACATATGTACTGGCAGACACAACCATTGGTACATACATACGAGTACGTAGTATGTAAAGCTTTTAAATCTTAGAAAATAACAGTTGTTGTATCAAAAGTGGTCTTTCTGCTTTTTTGTTCAATTAATAAGTGCAACTCTTTACAATTCAGCGCTTCTATTTGTACATAAATATGTATGTACATTTGTATGTAGAAATGTAGGTACTTACGTATTTAAAATGCTACAAAGTACCCACTAGGAAAAATTTATGTTGGAATGACGTAAACATAATGTATTCGGTATAGTAAAAATTAATTCACTATTTTTTGTAATGAATGGGTTTTGTGATCTATACTCCGTTCGGACGACATGACCTAGCCAGCGTAGCCGCTGTTTCTTGATTCGATGAACTATGCCAATATCGCCGTATAACTCGTACAGCTCATCGTTCCATCGTCTGCGGTATTCGCCGTTGTCAATGCGCAAAGGACCATAAGTCGTTCGCAAAACTTTTCTCTCAAAGACTCCTAAAGCAGACCCATCAAATGTTGACGTCGTCCACGCTTCTGCGCCATATAGTAGGGCCGGTATGATGAGCGACTTGTAGAGTTTGACTTTCGTTGCCGAGAGAAGACTTTACTTTTCAATTGCCTACTCAGTCCAAAGTAGCACCTGCTGGTAAGAGTGATTCTCCGTTGGATTTCCAGGCTGACATTGTTGTTGGTGTTAATGCTGGTCTCTAGATAAACGAAATTATTTACGAGAGAGCCGAGTCGCGAATGGGATGACTGGAGAAGGTAGAACTAACGGCGCGGTTGTTGAGGCCAATAATGTCTATTCAGCTCTGCACCTCGTATTATTTTCACCAATAATAAGTTAAAAAAGTCACACGATAAAGAGTCACCTTGTCTGAAACCTCGTTTGGTATCGAATGGCTCGGAGATGTCCTTCCCGATCCTGACGGCGCTTTTAGTGCTGCTTAAGGTCAGTTTACACAGCCGTATAAGTTTTTCGGGGATACCAAGTTAATGCATAGTGGCATAGAGGCAGCCCTTTTCGTACTGTCGAAGGCTGCTTTAAAATCGACGAAAAGGTGGTTTGTGTCTATCCTCTTTTCACGGGTCTTTTCCAGGATTTGGCGCATGATGAATATCTGGTCAATGGTTGACTTACCAGGTTGTTGACGGTGGGCTTTAGTCTTTCACAAATGCCTGATAGGACCTTACATGCGATGTTAAGAAGGCTTATTCCACGGTAAGTGGCACAGACTGTGGGGTCCCCTATTTATGGATTGGACAGAGCACACTAAAATTCCAATCGTCGGGCATGCTTTTATCCGACCATATTTTGCTAAGAAGCTGATGCATGCACCTGATCCGTTCTTCACCACCGTATTTGAATACGATGCCGGTAATCCATCGGTCCCCGCCGCTTTGTTGTTTTTTAGGTGGGCGATTGTTATTCGGACTTCTTCATAGTCGGGTAATGGAACAACTTTTCCATTGTCATCGATTGGGGTTTCTGGTTCATCATCTCTGGGTGTTTCCTCTTCACTGCCATTCAGCAGGCTGGAGAAGTGCTCCCTTCACAAATCCAGTATGGGCATCTGCCACTAACTCACTTCCCTGGGTCCTACAAGATCACCTACAGCAACGTCGAAGCGTAGTGAGCCGGCACAAACGGTCTCCAAGTCAGGATTGACGGCCATAGAGATTCTCTTATGTGTGATTACTGTGACTGTTTCTGCCTATACCGAAAAATTTGGCTGGTGTAGAATTAGCCTCAAGAGGAGCCTGGGAAAATCGAGCGAAGCGGCGCATATTTGTTGTGATTTATTGCCAAAAAAAATAATTGGTTTCTTTTTCTATTATACATATACACATTCGTAATTTTCTATTGCCTCTCCAACTTCAGTTATATTTTTCCTGCAAGGCGAATGCAAGCTGTTTGTATCGCATTATTATTTTCATATTGAAACCTACTGATCTTTGGCCAGTTTACATTCTAATGTTGATTTTCGAAACAATGGAGCGCTTTCAATTAGTAGATCGCATTAAACGAGGTCAGGTTAAGTGATTCTACGGAAATTATGCTATAGAAGTTGTAAAAAATTTCACTTTTAGTATAAGCGAGTGTGAAGTTATTTTAACTGAGGGCGAAAGCTGTTCTCACAACGGCGGTGTATGGTACCTTTGATGTTTGAAATATACCATCATTATAATTTGATGACGAATGATGATGAAGCTTCTTCTTCAATTGAAAAGTTCTTAGAAATAATGGCATCTTTTAGATCGGAGCCTTTAAGCAGGGGATATGAAGCTGAAGCGTTTTTCGGCCGAGCTCCTCCTCCGATTTGTGGTTTGCATCTTGATGTTTATCCAACAAATGGAGGACCTACAGTTTATTCGAAGCCGACTCCGAACGGCCAATGGATTATTATGAGAACTTTTGTTTTACATGTCAAAAAGAAACTAGAGGAGTTGGGAATTCCCTGCCAAGGGACGACCACAATTAGAAAAATTAGGTTTCAGATGTTGGTCGAACCAGAACTCAAACCCTGACCTTCCAAATGCCAGTACGCTATGCTAACCATTCGCCTCTTGCAGAGCCAAAAAATTCATAATTAAAAATTTGGTACATTTAAATAAAACATGTTACCTAAAGGTTTTCTATATTCGCCAATATGAAATTTTTAAATCAGACCTCAGATTTGTAATCAGCGACCGAACATCCCGTAGCCATAAATCTCTTGAATATTTGTTCAATATATCAAATCCCTTTCTTGAGAAAAGTAATTTTTTCAAAAAATTCTAGATTTATGATATTAAAAATGTAAATTATATTAAAAGACTGATACCGAAATCGCAATGAATTTATGGTAGAGCTCTAAAATCTTCAGATTTATGACAAAAATATTTTAAATGAGGATTTACTTGTAGAACAAGCAATTCAAGAATATTCCTGTAGTTCTTAAACAAACAAAATATTCTTTTTTAGAACATAAAATGGATTTTTTTCAAATAATAATACAAATAACACAACAACAAAAAGATAGAGCGATCGGTATTTATAGTGAATCAAGTCCAAAAAAACAAACGGATTTTACAATTTAGGAAATATCAAAATTATGCTTAATTAGATTTTTGGAGATAAATGATCGGATGTTTATTTCAATGTAAAGAGAAAGATATGCGATATGGCCAGTTGCGATCACCTCCACGAGAGATAATACGGTCCGGAAATTTTTCCCTTAAAAGATCATTGGTTTTGTTGCTTGTGTGACACGTAGTGCTGCTATCCAGATCATTACCATCTAATTCCGGCCATAAATCATAATCATCTCTTGATAGCGCAATCCATTCATCGTAACTACCGCTCCAGCCTCATTTTCGAAAAGTAAGCTCCAATGACCCCGCCGGACCATAAACCGCACCAAACAATTATATGTTGAGGATGGTGCGGCTTCCCAACAATAAGTCTTGGGTTTTCGGAGCACCTGAGGACAGTTTATGCTATTCCGGATAATTTTCATGTATTTCAAGGGCCCAATCAGCAGAGACAGGCAGTTGTTGATGATCAGCCGGCTAGAGTTCTTGTGTTAACTGAACTTTATAAGCCATAAGATATATTTATGCAAAATACGGTGTAATGACAATTCCAAAAAACGACGAGGAATAGACAGACATACCCGGGTTTTCTTCAACACTTTGGTCAACGGCGGCGACGTGCAGGTGTTTTATTCTTCACGTCAGTATTGCGGTCCAACAAGGTGCTTTACGATGACCGAAAAACGATTTAGTTTTACGGGCCGTCTCAGCCTGAAGTTTTCGTAAAACTTTATGTATCGGTATATCTCTTAATTCTTTCCTAGAAATGATGATTCCGATACCTTTTTGACGCTAATTCATTAGTATACTTATTCTGCAATGGTCTTTCAAAATTCAATATTAAAAAATGTAAAAAAAAAATTTTTTAATTTTTTTTTGCACTTGACTTAACTTATTGCCAAATATGAAATGAAAAATATTCAAGAAATACATTTTTAATCACGCATAATAAAATAATTCAGACCCCAGTTATCTTTACTAGTTTTTTGTTTTTGTAATTTTATTGCAATAATTTTTTGTCCATAAAATGTTCACGACGCACAAAATGTAAAATCGAATCATTTATGGCAAGTGAATTGGTAAATATATATAGGTATATAGACATAAATATAATATAATCTGCTGATGAGTAGCTCAAGGATAAACAATTCGACAGATTCGCAATGGCATTGCATATAATGGCAATGGCGAGGCACACATAAGATATATAAGTATGTACCATCTTTGTTGACTAGTCAAAAAGTCTAAGTATGATTTAATTGCTTAAGAGAATAGTCTTAATTTTCATAGTTCATATGTTGAAAGCACATGGCTTTGTAGATAACTTGCTATAAAAATTGAAAACGACAAAACAATAGTAACTCGAGTTAAGTGTTTATAGCGTTTGATGACTGAGATTTAATTTTGTTGTTAATTTTTTTTTTCTCCCACCTTATCAATTTGATTGTTTTTCTCTTTAGCGTTATTTTGACGCATTTAAATTTGCAATTTTTTTATTTATTTAGTAACTTGCATTAAAATAAAATAGTCAAAATAATTTATATATTTTTTTATTATTGTGAATTTATTCATTATAATTTATTAGGAATTAAATAAGTTGACGATAAAGTAAAAATTCATGTTATCAGTGGATATGTCAATTTGATTGACAGGTGCTTTTGTATAAATTTACATATTTACATAAAAATGTATGTATATGTCATTGTATATGTAATCTAATAATGAATTCATCACTAATTTGATGTTCGATTGAGATTTAAATAACTAAACACACGAGCTTTAAAAATTTACTTTGTTCCATCACTTTAACACAATAAAAACAATCTAATTTTATTTAAATTAATTTAATAATCTTTAATTTAATGTAAGTGCAAACACACATACCTAACATATACATACAAAGGAAGGCGGAAGGTTCAAAGTCCCCTACTTACGTACGTAAATAAATTTTACTTATTTAAATATTCTATTTCTACTTGTTTACCATTTGTACACACATACATATATGCAAAAGCATTATGAAGTAGTATAAGGCATTTTTTTATGAGCACGTCTTGTCTGTTATTATTTTTAATTTTTTTTAAACTTTTTTTTAATTTTTTTCTTTCGAGCTATAATCATCTACTTGTCGCTCTCAGCTATTTAATGACTTTGAACTAATTTTATCACTGATTTCTACTTATAATTTATTTTTGTATCTTAAAACAAGAGAGCCTACACTTTTATAGCAGTATGGCGCTTTGAAAGCTCATGCGTATAGGCAAAGGCGCGAATATTTTTGCGCTTGCTCAGTTCAACTCGCTATATTTCATTGTATTAATCAATAAGTTTATTATGTTTATTAATATCTTTGTACTCTGCTTATTATTCGATATTTTATCTTGACGTCAAGATGATTGTTATAGATTTGTCAATTTTTTATACGCCTAATCCATAGGTGTGGGCAATGTTTTGATTAATAGAAATATATGTTGACAGAAATTTCTTAAGTAACAAATAAAATAATTACAAAATATACTGAAATAAAATAAATTAAAACAAACAAATAAAATTATATTAAATAAACTAAAATTGTTTTAAAAATATAAAATAAATAAAAATAAAAATGAAATATTTATAATAAACCAAAATCAAATAAAATAAAATAAAATAAAATAAAATAAAATAAAATAAAATAAAATAAAATAAAATAAAATAACATAAAATAAAATAAAATAAAATAAAATAAAAAAAAAATAAAATAAAAAAAAATAAAATAAAAAAAAATAAAATAAAATAAAATAAAATAAAATAAAATAAAATAAAATAAAATAAAATAAAATAAACCAAAATCAAATAAAATCAAATAAAATCAAATAAAATAAAATAAAATAAAATAAAATAAAATAAAATAAAATCAAATAAAATCAAATAAAATAAAATAAAATAAAATAAAATAAAATAAAATAAAATAAAATAAAATAAAATAAAATAAAATAAAATAAAATAAAATAAAATAAAATAAAATAAAATAAAATAAAATAAAATAAAATAAAATAAAATAAATTAAATAAAATGAAATGAAATGAAATAAAATAAAATCAAATAAAATAAAATAAAATAAATTAAAATAAAATAAAATAAAATAAAATAATATAAAATAAAATAAAATAAAATAAAATAAAATAAAATAAAATAAAATAAAATAAAATAAAATAAAATAAAATAAAATAAAATAAAATAAAATAAAATAAAATAAAATAAAATAAAATAAAATAAAATAAAATAAAATAAAATAAAATAAAATAAAATAAAATAAAATAAAATAAAATAAAATAAAATAAAATAAAATAAAATAAAATAAAATAAAATAAAATAAAATAAAATAAAATAAAACAAAATAAAATAAAACAAAATTAAATTAAATTAAATTAAATTAAATAAAATAAAACAAAATAAAAGTATATTAAATTAAATTGAATTTAACAAAATAAAATAAAATGAATTCATATAAAATAAAATGATATAAAATTAAATTAACTAAACAAATTAAAATAAAGTTAAATGAAACTAAAATAAACTGAAGAAAAATAAGAAAAATAAAATAAATTAAAAAATATAATCAATAAAATAAAGTAATATAAAACAAAATAAAATAAAATTAAATAAAATAAAATAAATTAAATTAAATAAAGTAAAATAAAATAAAATAAACTAAAGAAAAATAAGAAAAATAAAATAAGATAATGCAAATAAAATGATATAAAATAAAATTGAATTAAATAAAGTAAAATAACATAAAATAAAATAACATAAAATAAAATAAAATAAAATAACATAAAATAAAATAAAATGAAGTAAAATAAAATAAAATAAATTAAAAAAAAATTAAATTAAATTTAATAAAATAAAATATAATAATATAAAAAATAAATTAATATAAAATAAAATGAAATTAAAAAATTAAATTAAAAAAAGTAAAATAACATAAAATAAACTAAAGAAAAATAAAATAAGCAAAATAAAATATTATAAAACAAACTTGAATTAAATAAATAAAATAAAATAAAATAAAATAAGGTAAAATAAATAAAATAAAATTAAGTAAAACAAAATAAATTTAAATAAAATAAAAAAATAAAATAAACAAAAAGTATTTAATTATTTAATATAAATATAAATGAAATAAATTTTCAGAAAACTATAAAAACTGAGAATAAGTTAGGTTAGGTTATACCGGCTGGCTGTTACGTCTTACATTGCATTGCTGGATATATGTAGTGCCAGAAAGATGCTCATTTTAGACCGAGCTAAAGCAGTTAAGTAGAATATCTTGCAAATACTGCCTCTAGTTTTTTGAACTACGAAATTCCTAGATGTCTAAGACGAGTTCTAGTTCGCACTCATGGCAACCTCCTTACACTTCCTAAATATGGGTGTGTTTGGTGATCTTGCCTGTTGTTAAAGAATTCCAGGTTAACCTAATCCGTCTTCTAGCTCTCTGGGAAACTTGTTTGTGTTTGAAGCAATTTTCGTATTTTTCTTCACTCGCTTGGTAGCAAGATGGATTCCACTTTTGGCAAATTCATCAATCATTTCATTTCCCAAAATGGCATTTGTGGCCTTAAACATAGTATTTATTCAGTTGCTTTTCTGCAGCCACCTTATCTACTACCTTCCTATATTCTCTATATTCTATTGATCTAACCGAATTGACCTTATTCTCTTTTATTTAGGTACTCGGTCAGTGGTATGAGGTGGAACGGTCATTTTATCTACCTGAAATCGCTTCGGGCTGTACACTACTGGAGTTCCAGCCATTGCACAAAGAAAAACTCTCCAAATTCAATAACTTCGAGCTCGAGGTGGCAATAAAAACAATAAACAGATTGTGAGTTAAAAATTCAATATATACTCGTATATAAATTAATTAAATTTAATTACTAGAACCGGCAACCCTTCAGTGAATCTCGGCTATGCGACGCCAGAGAATCGAAAGTCTTCAATTATGGATTTCAAGGTAAATTGTAAAAAAAACGCAGACAAATTATTAATAAACATTTTTTTATTTTCTTTCATCCAAACAGTTCAACTCACGCTTTCCAGACGTAATTGCGCGCTTACTTCCAGGCTCGGGGAAATATCAAGTACTCTACACAGATTATGATAATTTTGCAATACTTTGGTCTTGTGGCAGTCTCGGCTCCATTGGCTATTCGGATCAAATATGGGTATTCGGACGTGATCGTGACTTTCCAGTAGAAGTGCGTACGAAAATTTATGATGCCTTGAAGAAGTTGGGACTGGATCCTGAGCGATTGGTGTTGAGTAAAAATAAAAATTGTCCACAAACTTTATAATAGTTTTTGGTTTTTGCCATAGAAGAAGGAATCGGTTGATTATTTATAAAGAATCTGCAAAAAAAAAAGCAAATAAAAATTTGATGAATAATTTTCGAAATTTTTGTAAAAATCAATGAAACAATAATTTAAATTTAAATTTAATAATTATATGACGTTAACGCCTGAAAGTAGACTAAGAATCGAAGAAAATTCCTTAAAAAAGAATTTGCTAATTTTTCGTTTTGTAAATTTTTACATAAATTTTAGATTGTTGCATTTGATTAATTGTAAAAATAAATTAGATTAGGTCGCTGTGATAATATGAAAACCCATACGAACACTTTTATGTTACACTGTACATACAGATTTAATTAGGTGATAATTATAAAAGAATATTTTTTAAGTTTTAAGTTGTAAATAAAGGAAGAAACAAATAAAAAGCTTTAAAAAAAGTAATATTATTTTGTTTATGAAAGTCTAAGCCACAGGACATTCTGAAAAACCGCTTAGCTGAAAACACTCATTGCCTTTGCTTGGTCGCTGACAAACAGTAGCATCCATCTCTTCCACAAAGTCTCTTCGGAAATCTAGTACATTCCTAGTTACTCTTAGAAGAGCGCCTCAGTTCTGCAAAGCCCGATGGTTCATTTCAGATCCAATATAATTTTTTTTAGAAAACTCAACGCGATACTACTTCAAAGTCGGACTTCTGTAAGGGAAAATTATATCTTTTTGATAATCAGGCAATCACTACCGCTCTTATCACACTCAAAGTATGTCCAAAATAGCCAAAAAATTCGTTTTCCACACTTCTAGTGCTTAGAAGAAGAAGTGAGGCTTTGTAAATGGTGACCATAAAGATGAAGCTTACGCGAGCTACATTATTCATATTGTTTTTGTTGTTTTAACGGCCAGATAATAATGCGTCGGAGCAGGCAAAGCTAGACGAAGTCATCGTGGTCATCTAAAAGATGAGATCCGGCAATAGAACGAGCTGTTTCAACGGGTTCTTACTAGAGGGAAATAGATGTCAGGGAGAGAGTAGGTTTTAGTTAAGCTGTAAAGCGGTAATTTGTGCTGTGCGCGGTCATATATCATGCCGAATATATGTTGAGTGTATCTGGGTCGAGTCTGTATAAGTAAATGTTGAATCTATTATATAGTATCCAGACCTTAGTCTTGACAGTATTTTTGACACTCTCTGTGAAAGGCGTTTAGGGACTGTCAGTAGCACGACGCGTTCAGCATATTTGTAACATATTACTGGCTGCAGTCGTAAAGCCGAGTACTTTCTTCCTGATGGACGCAGGGCGGCAATATATGAATGCAGGAAATGCAAATAACGTGAGGAGGCAATAGATCACGAATCGTGTGAGTGTCCGGCGTTCAGCAGACAGAGGCTTTGCGAGAGTAAGCTGATGAATCTTCAATAAGTAAGGAACAAATGGCCATGTGAGAGTCTTTATGTGTGATCCCTGCGGTGGCATCCTATCAGATAATGATTGATGAGCATAACGGAGGCCATAGCTGTTTCGTTAAGTAGATGATGTACAGCCAACATCAGGAGGTTTTCGTTTTTTGTGGCTTTTGTAGTTCCTCCCTCTGCGAATCGCTCATGCTCGGCATCTAAATCGGTCCGCCGTAGTTTACCTACTACTACTGAATTGAGAACGACTTGAAAATTTGGTTCCACTTCCTGGTAAAGGTACAATAACAGGCAAACTTTCCACGCTATCGAAGTCAGTGTGCCCCCGTTCTGATATGAACTAGGAATGCTCCTACGAGGATCGAGTAAAAATTCTAAAGAGTTCACTGTCAATTAAATGGGGAATACCCTCAAGATTTTGAATGCATTTCACAGCCAATCACTAAAAAGTTAAGTATTTATATACATACATACTTACCCTATGTAAAGAACATTTACGAATCAGCACGTCGTTGTCCCCACCGCCTCTTAATTAGAACATATATCCTAATTAATTGATCACACAAATATTGTTTATTTTTTTTTTATTTAAATGCAAGTGTAAGGGAACTTGCTGTTTTCAGTCTGAAACAAGTTGTTGAAATTATAAGATGACACGTCTGATGCGCATAGAATTAGTTCTCGTAGTGATTTTACTGCTGATTGGAGTTTTCCAAATGGCATCTGCTAGAGGTGGCGGAGGGCATGGTGGAGGCGGTGGTGGTGGACGAGGTGGCGGTTTTGGCGGTGGTCGTGGCGGTTTCGGTCGTGGTGGATTCGGCAGAGGCGGTTTCGGTCGTGGTGGATTCGGTAGAGGTGGTTTTGGTCATGGCGGTTTTGGCAGAGGTTTTGGTGGCGGTGGTGGTGGCTTCTATGGTCCTGGATTTGGTAGAGGCTATGGTCGCTTTTATGGACGAGCACCACCGGTCGTTGTTGGTGGACTAGGTGTGGGCATTGCAACGTATGCACCTTATGTACCGCTATACTGTCGCTACCGTCCATGGTTGTGCTATGCTTATTAAGCAGCATTGGCTACATTGCTGACGATAACAAATGAACTAACGGTTATATAAAAAGCTTAAGTCAAAATCAAATGCAAGTTTTGCTCGAATCATATAAACGAAATGGTGTAAAAAGTGATGGTGAAAAACTATTCATATCTGTGTGTTAAAATATTACAAATTAATTAGATTAAATTATATTATATTTAATGAAAATTGAAATTCAAATAAATTTGTTTTGCTTTTCTTTCTCTTAATAATTTTATTTAATAAGAAACTACAGATTTTTGTATGTATTTATGTATATTTTAACATGATACGTGTTACTTATTTTATGTGATAATTTGTTTTGTTGTTGTTTTTAATTTTTTTTTTTTTGATTTTACTCACAAATTTCGATTATTTGTTATGAAATACACGATATTGTGTTGTATATAGTATTTATATTTGTTCCACTGTATGTTATGTACACGTGTTTAAACGTTAAATATTTTTCAAATATACATATTTTCAAAAATTTAATTTTTTTTATAGTAAATAAATTATTACAAAAAATATTATACTTAAAGTAACTTAAATTACACTGTTATTGTTATTGTAAAAAGCAAGTTTTTCACATTATCGGTATATTTTAAATGCATTTATGTTGATATGATGGCCACGTATAAATATTTTTGCATAATTCTATGCTTATAAGAGTTTATAAAAATCGGCAGTATAATTCGTTGATTGGAACGTATCTGTGGAAGTTGTTTTATATTGGAAAATTACATATTTTTGTAAATTACTTTGTTATTATTATGAATTTTATGTATGAAACACATTTGTCTCACACAAAAGTTATTGAGTACACTTATAAAATAAATTATAAAAAATAAGGAAACTTTGTTTTTCTTTTTCTGCATACACTATGCACACAACTCTATATAAATTATTGCCTGAACACAACTTTCTTTGAGTACATATTAGTATATATGATGGTTTTATGACATTATTAAAAGCAAATCTTTACATATAATTTGTGCTTTGTGCTTACTTATTGTATAAATATTACATTTATCAAATACATACATATAAGTTTCTTTGAAAGTATTGCTATATGACAAAACTTATGCTCAAAATCAACCACTTGCTGAGTATTTACGAACGGAAGTGTTTTTTTTTTACTTATACTAAAATATAACTTTTGCCTTACGTACGTATGTATGTATGTATGCATGTAAATGGCCAGTTGGAAGTATGGACTGTCTCTTATGTCTGTCATTTTGAAAATCTCACTTCATCCCATCTATACAGCCTACATCATAGTCTTGCATTCGTACTCCACCAGACTGTGCTGTATGCAATGATTGATTTCTGCAAAGCTGGGACGTTCATTCGGTTTACGATTCCAACAACGACGCATCAATGCATACACCGAAAGCGGCGTATTATCCGGACAACTGAGTACATTACCCTCTTTAATAAACTTAATCACCTCTTCATGTGTCAGGCCAAAGTAGGGTTGGAGTGCAAAGGAGAAGATCTCCCACAAGCAAATGCCATATGCCCAAACGTCCGATTCAATAGAGAACTTATTATACAATATACTTTCCAGCGGCATCCAACGTATCGGTATAACATCATTCTCATCACCTTTATAGTAATCTTGTAAGTAAATTTTATGTGATAAACCAAAATCAGCAATTTTCACTTCCATTTGTTCGTTGATTAGACAATTGCGTGTAGCCAAGTCACGGTGTACAAATTTACGTTCGGATAAATAAACCATGCCGGCAGCAATTTGTGCGGCAATCTGTAGTAGATGACCTTCGTTCAATTCCTGACGATTACGTTGTTGTATTTGATGTGTCGCATATGGTGAACAGGCGCGTAGAAATTCACTTAAATCACCAGGTGACATAAATTCGAAGAGCAGACACATGGGACGACCCAAAGCACAAACGCCGAGTAGTTTAACAATATTGGAATGATCGAATTCGGCCAACAGACAAGCTTCCCGTTCAAAATCCATTTGCATTTGATCGCTGGCGTCATCTTTTAACATTTTCACTGCCACCAGATAGTCATCATTGCCCTCAACGAGACCAGGTGCTTTGGCCTGAAAGTGTGGGTAGGAGTTATTAAGTGTTTATTATACATGAAACGGAATTTTAAACAAAAAACTAATCTTAAATCAGTCTCCTTTACCTGAAATACTCGACCAAAAGCGCCTTGTCCCAACGAACGCACATACACAATGTCGCCGCGTGGATATTCCAGTTTCTCTAATTTGGTATTCAAATTTGTTTTTGGATCCGCTGCACTATGCACTGTCGCGGTACTTTTTATAGTGCCACATTTGTTGCTGATTGTCACGGCATTATTCGAACCTAAAGTTTCTCTGCTTTCCGTCAAATTACATTCGCCACGCACCGAAACATTACACTCGGAAGTGGGCACGGGCTGACGTTGTTGTTGCAAAGAGAACTCTTTGTGTTTGGAGATCTTGTGTACCAACAAAATAATCAAATGTAAAGCAACAATGCCAACAAAACCAATACCGGCTAGCAGAAAGATCATTGAAGGTGTGAAAAAAGTTTCCATTTTTATTGGCGCGTTCATATCTTTGGCGTTGAGATCAATGTAGTCGGCTGTAAAATGAAGGAAAGTGTTTAACAAAAAAATTGTATATTGTCTAATATTATTTTGCTTACGACAAAGTGGTATATCGCAATGCTGCCAACGCACAGCCGCGTCGAGCGTATAGCACCATGGGTATGGCTCCTCGCCACCGGCATTACGGCAGTAATTTTCACCCTCGGCAATTTGGGGAAACACCTGTGGCGGTTGGATATGTTTATGCGGATGCTGGATGTCCCAGCGTTGACAGGGTAAGCCCGATTTAGTCACATTTACGGTGCCGAGATAGTAACGGCCATTGCCATTGCGACAGTCGTCTGTTGAAAGAATTAGAAAATAAGAAAATGTTCTGCATGAATTCCCAGTCGTTTAACTTACAGCTGATTTCATCCTCCTTAATTTCCGTTAAACCAATGTACGAACAGTTTGGCTTCTTCGCCGTAGCATTATGTCGGGGCAGTACGCCGCAATTGGGTAATCGGAAATGTCCACGACTCTTTAAAAATATGTTACGTTCTTTCTTCTCTTCAATCAACACCCAATCATTGTAGCAGAATTGCAGATGTATGGCAGTACAATCTTCATAGCAGAGCGGCACTTTTATTGTGCGTCCATTTTCCGTTTGACAATGTGGAAATGCGTAAGCGCAAAGCATTTTCTGTATGGGGAATAAAAAAAAATAGGCATTCAATCTTTAAGCCTATTACTGTAATTTAGTATAAACGGTCACTCACCTCAGCTGCTTGACGACATAATCCCGTCAGGTCTGCAATTAATTCCTCCCACAAAGCGGTTGTTATCTGCTCATTCTTCCAGCCACCCGTTGGATCTTCACGACTGTACCATACCTGCCCACTTATATATTGCTTACATATTTTACCGTTATATGGCGCACAATAGCCTCTCTCCTCCTCGGTTTCTTGTTCGTGATAGCGCTCTGCCTTCACCGCGCCAGAATATTGATGATGATGATGTTGATGGCGTCCACCCAACGCCGTATTATCATCCTCTAGTGGCGCCTTGAGTGCACTGGCGGCAGCATTAACGCTGTCGATTGTAAACAAAAATACCGCAGCTACCGCGAGCAAAACAAAAGTCCGAAGAAAAAAACAACAACCATTGATAAGGTGGCCCACGGCAAAATTACCGCCTTTGCCACATTTCCACTTTAGTTTATTGCTAACGCTTTCAGTAGCAACACAACCCACACCAAGTGCCGAATGGCTTCTGGTGTTTTCTGTCATCTGCGCCCTCTTTTTCACAATGCGCAAGCACTTCATCGTGTCGACTTGGCGTTGGAAAATGTGAAAAATCGTACTTTTCACTAATTTCTAAGTGGACTTTTTAACATTTTAAGCGACAGGGAGTTCGTATTCCACTTTAATAAAATGTTAATGATAGAATAAACATTTTTTTTTACTATTTTCCACAAAATTTTAAAAGCTTAGAAATGAAATTATTTTTTCCTGCCTTTTGAAGACGCCTTATGATGTGTGACTGACAAGTGGGAGGATAATGGATAGTAGGCTTTGTTAAGGGTGGATTTTCGGTTTTAGCACAGGGATGTTTCACAATACGAAAAGAACTATACAAAAGGACTAAACATATTAGTGTCAACAGCTGATTTGCTTGGGTTCAACATTAAAGGAAAGAATTTGCTTAAGTTTTACATATTTTATTTAAGATTTTTTGTTAATATTACACGATAAATTGCATATTTACACCACATTCATTTTTCATCTGGAATGGACTCCAAGCCCTGTGGAAGTAAAAGAAATGCGCAATGTAATAAAGAAAAATATTTGAGGCTTTACACTCTAGTTTCTGGACATAGTGGTATGGTTTTCAATTACAGGCTTAAATAATTTGACAAAATATTTTCAAATTGTTTGCATATACGGATATGTTGTTCCCTTTCCTGCAAATTTATATTACCCACAATTTTTAGATCTAATATTTAATATGTACATAAATGTAAATTTTGTGTTTCTACTTCTAAATATTTGAGAATTAAATTAGCTTTAAACATGTTCCACAAATAGGCCCTTTTCTTTACGAATTATTCGAAGTATAATAATTCCAAAGACGACTATATTTTATATAAGAATTTCCTAACTTTGTATAAAAAGTGAAAAAATTAAACAAATTTAAACAACAAAATATATTAGCACACTTTTTTCTTTCAAGTTATTACCAAATACCATTTACGTCTTCTAAGCATTTATTGATAAACAAACACTCGTCGAAAGTATTTTAATTTTCACTCGAACTAGTTGATACTTACATTTTGAATGTACGGATTGTTGGTTAGTCTGAAGTCGCGTTGATACAAAACTCGATCGTAGCGCTCGTCCATGTTGCGGCGATATGCCTGTTGGATACATTTAAAAATTACAATTTATAACAATAATGTCTTGTCAAAATCAATAACTTTGTGAAATAAGAAATAAACTAGTTATATGATTTTATTAATTATGTGGAAAAGATGTGATACACTCCGATACAGCACACGATTATATAAGCTGACTGTGTCGTCCGGAATATGCCACAATCAAGGTCTACTTACATTGCCAAGACTCAATTTGTTGATGCCCCACATTGCATACACGGGCACTGCAAGTACGGCGGTGATAATGCCGGCTGAAGGTAAGATTTCGTACCACATTTTACTTTAATATAATTTAATTCCAATTGTATAAAACGAAACAAAATCACCGAAAAACTCGCGTACCAATACAATTGGATTTTTCACTTGACAGCGAGTAACAGATGTGACAGCAGCAATCAGCTGTTAGCTGTCCATAAATTATAAGTTTTGCGGTTTTATGACTTTTGACGGCGTTAAATGTAAACGGCGCTAATTTATCAAGCAATCATATTCGGTATAGTTCTCTGCGTACCTAAAAATAAAAATTTGATATCTTATTATAATTGTTTCAATAACAACAAGCATAAACATTTGAGCAACTGATAGATTTTTATTAGAATCATTTTATTTCATGCCATGTACATTCAGAAAGTAATAAATGTTCTTGGACGTATTTATTACTTATTTATTACTATTAATATCAAATTAGAGATAAAAGGTTTCTACACTGATGCCGAAAACATTAAGTTTCTTACCTTCACAAAGGTCTTTTGATTTATTTATCTTTTTTTTATTTATTTTTTTTCTGCAAAAATTTTAGTTTGTTATTGAAAATTTATTCAAAAAATATTCCATACACTTTTTTGTGGAGAAAACTTTCATGCGACATCTAGTGAATATATTTCGTGATATTATCCAATGTTGCTGTCACCGGCCGCTCTTTTACAAACCACAATTTGACAAAAACAACAAAAACTAAATACCAACAAAATTGACATCTATAGGACAGTGACAATTGCATTTCATCTTTGGCTTTTGATAGACAGCAGAAGAAAAAATTGTTGACTAAACATTTTCGCATAATTTCCGGCGTAAACCTTACTATTAAGTAAATAAACTATTTTGTGGTTTTAAATATTTTACAACCAATCTTCAGGTGCGCTGAAGAACGGTACAAATAAAAATATATTTGTACAGAGCCTCCGTAAAACCAGAGGATACGTAACGATTAGTACCGTTGTGGACCAGCAGCAACAGCAAAGTATTGTCGAAAAAACCAAACCGGAGCAGCAGCAGCAGGCAGGAGAAGCAATGGCAGCTAACAATGATAGTGGTATCGTTGAAGCTACTTTTCCAACCAGTTCATTGGTGCCTAAGTCAGAAACTGGTGTATTGAATTTCTTGCAAAAGTATCCCGACTACGATGGGCGTGACACGGTGATCGCCATTTTCGATTCAGGTGTAGATCCGCGTGCTTCAGGATTGGAGGTGAGATTTTTTTTTCTATTAATTTTAATTTTTTTACTTGAAGTAGCAGGTTCATATTAAGATTTTTATTCTTCAATATGTTATGCTTTTATTTTATTAGACAATCTGTGATGGTAAAACTGTGAAGGTGATCGAGCGTTATGACTGCACGGGCTGTGGTGACGTGGATGTTTCGAAAAAAGTTAAAGCTACCGAAAAAGGTTTCATCACTGGACTTTCGGGTCGTCAATTGAAAGTAAGTTCGCATAAAGTGCAAATGTTATCACCAACTTAACTTACTGTAATTCTAACTGTTAAACAAAAAGCAATGCATATAAACTTTAATTTAATTATATCAATATACATATATATGCACATATGCAAATCTATAAAGTTAATTATATAAACAATGGGTTAAAACATATATGTACACAAGCTGTAACGTACAAGTACCTACCCGAAAAAGTTCTCATGATTAAGCACTTTAATATGATATATTTGCGTATCATAAATAATTATAAACACCAACAAATACATAAGTGCACATACATTATAGCAGCCATCTATTGCATACAATATACATACGCTTATACAAGGTTGTCTTTGTTTTGTTTGTTTACCTTTGTAGTTGTATATTAGCGATTTTACTTATCTTTTTTTATCTCGTTCAAATTTTAGTTGACACCCGAAATGACTGCTTCCAACACTGCCAACGGTGAGTATCGTATAGGTTTGAAAACTTTGCACGACTTGTGCCCATCGAAGGTGCGGGAAAACATAATCAATTATAATAAAACAAAATATTGGGATGGTCCGAATAAAACTGCAGTAGCTGGGGTTACGCGTAAAATCGTTGAATTTGAATCATTGAATGCAGGTGTGTAAAATTTATTGTTATTTACTTTATTTTTGTTTTTAACTTAAATAACTTCACACTTTTGAAGATTTAACAAAGTTACCGTGGGATAAGAAATTGTTGAAAGAAGATTTAGACTACACATTGGATATGTTAAACAGTTATGATAAAATGTATAAAGAGTTCAAAACCTCATATGATTGCATTTTGTATCAAACTTCAAGCGGTTGGCGTGCGGTTGTGGATACTACAGAAAAGGTTTCGTATTATTGTTCAGTAAAATTTGCTATAATACTCAGTTTGGTTTTTTTTAATAAAAAAATACAGGGTGATTTGGAACAAGCTGTGCATATTGGCGAGTATTCGAAAACACGTGAAATTAAAAATGTAGACGATTTCTTTTCAATCTCTGTCAATGTGCATGACAATGGTGATGTACTCGAAATTGTGGGCATGTGCTGTAAGTTTTTGTGTCTTTTTTTTTCTTTTTTTTCTTTTTGTTGAATTTGTGAAAATTTATACCACGTTAATTGCAGCCTCTCATGGCACACATGTCGCTTCGATTGCCAGTGGAAATCATGCATCTAAAGATGTTGATGGTGTTGCGCCGAATGCACGTATTGTTTCGCTAACCATTGGCGATGGTCGCTTGGGCTCAATGGAGACGGGTACCGCGTTGGTGCGTGCTATGATGAAAGTTATGGAATTATGTCGCAACGGCACAAAAATCGATGTAATCAATATGAGCTATGGCGAACATGCTCACTGGTCGAACACTGGGTGAGTTACAAGTTAAGCTTATCAAGTATTCATATTGTATATAATTCTAGTTAGTTTGTAATAACAATAAGTATTATTTTTCTAAATTATATGTAAACGAATCTACTTTGAAATTCTATATAACTCAATTCAATTAAATTGTGAAAGAAATGAATGTGAAAATCCTTTGGTTGTTGATAAGAAACGGAAAAGGAAACGAAAAGCCTATATGAGGTAATATATTTCCAGCCTTTTCCTTAACTGTTCATCGTTTAAAAACAATTTTTGATTAACTTTTTTGCATAATTGTGATTAACAAAAGTGCATATGGAAGTAGCCATAAATAATACCAAAAAAATTTCAAAGTAAATTCACATACCTATAAGTATGTAGTTGTATTGTATTTGAGTTACTGTATCCTTTAATTGGTTATTGAATTTTATAGAAGTATACACATTCTGTTTACTAATTTTTTTTTTGTATTAACTATTATTTCTTAATATTCTTGGAAAAGTTTGTTTTAAAAAAATTAATACATAATATTTGAATGTAAACTTTTTAATATTTGTCAAATAATTTTAACTGTAATTTTATTTTCTTTCTCTCAGTCGCATTGGTGAATTAATGAGCGAAGTTGTGAACAAGTATGGTGTTGTATGGGTGGCATCTGCAGGTAATCATGGTCCTGCTTTGGCTACTGTTGGCACGCCACCAGATATTGCACAACCCAGCTGTATTGGTATGTCAAAACTATTATTCAAATTAAGAAAAAAATGTAGCTGTAAATTACCTTTCTAGGTGTCGGCGCTTATGTCTCACCGCAAATGATGGAGGCCGAATATGTAATGCGTGAAAAACTACCTGGCAATGTTTATACATGGTCATCACGCGACCCATGCATTGATGGTGGTCAAGGTGTAACGGTGTGTGCCCCAGGTGGCGCCATCACCTCCGTGCCACAATTCACGATGAGCAAATCCCAATTGATGAACGGCACCAGCATGGCTGCACCACATGTTGCAGGCGCAGTTTGTATGTGAAAGCATTATTACTCATCTCAACATCTTTTTATAACAGTTTTTAACCTTTTTTATATTTTTAATCGCAGCTCTTTTGATTTCCGCACTCAAGCAAAAAGGCATTAAATATTCACCTTACAGTATTAAACGCGCACTCACCAATACTGCCACCAAATTGAGTTATGTTGATCCATTTGCACAGGGCAGTGGCTTGTTGAATGTCGAAAAGGCATTCGAGTATTTAACGCAGCACGAGAATGCGCCTGAAAATATGCTGCGGTAATGCTCATTTATCTTGCTACGTTTTCATATTTTGTAATATGTATTTTCTTCGCAGATTCTCAGTACGTTGTGGCGCCCAAGCGGCCAAAGGTATACATATACGTCAAGGTGTACTAAAGAAGCCAATGGAATTTGATGTGACCATCGAGCCAATTTTCTTTAATGAACTGGAAACTGGTTAGTTTCGTTGGAATAGGTTTATTTAAATTGTTATGTAAATTGTTGTAATCTAAAATGTATTTCCATTCTTTCAGAACCGCATCAAAAATTCAGTTTTAATGTTCGCTTAAATTTAATATCTTCCAAACCGTTTGTGCAATGTGGTTCCTTCCTTGATTTGAGTTATTCGTCACGTTCGTTGTGTGTGAAGGTTGATCCTACTGGTCTGGAGCCAGGTGTGCATACGGCACTGTAAGTGTTGAACCGCAAAATGCAATATAGATTTATTGAAAATTTAAAAATTTAATTACAATTTAAACTTAATTTTATATATCGCAGTACGATATTAAAACCTTTCCACTTATTTACATTTTCCAGTATTTCCGCTTACGACACCAACTGCGTTCAAAAAGGCTCACTTTTCGAAATACCCGTCACTGTCGTCCAACCACATGTTCTCGATAGCAATGAGTCTTTGACTTTTGAATGCAAGTCAACCAGAAATGATGGCAGCATTGAATTCCAACCGAATACCATACAAAGAGATTTCATTTTAGTACCAAGTCGGGCTACATGGGCCGGTGAGTAGTTGAAAAGTAATTTTTAAAATAAAATATTCCTCACACGAAAGTTAGTGATTTGATGTACTGACCGACCGTAAAGTGTCGATTTCGAGATGAAAAGCAGAGCCCTCGGATAGCTGTATACTTGTTTTTTTTTTCTTCTCGTAGCCACTCTTGAGGAGTTTACTTGGACTGAACTAACATAATTTTATATAGTACATTAGGAGACACATTAGTTTAATGTTGTTGTTGTTGTTGTTGTAGCGGCCACATTAGTTTAATCGATCTATTTGGTATCTTTCCTTGAACGGTTTGCTATTCTCCTTTGGAGCCAAGTGCAAAAAAGTATTTGATTTCATGGAGCGGAAAGATCAGGAAACGGAGGACTCGACTTAAAGAACCACAGAACAGAACCGCTGGACAGGACGCCATACCCGTAAACCCTCCGGGTTAGAAGCTCAAGATTTTATCCGCGGTAAGGCATGCCTGTCGTAGGATGCGACTAAAATCCAAAAGCTCCCGCTGCATTCCCCAAAAACTACTTTGGGGAATATTTTTGCGGCTAACACAACAACAACATTAACGACGGACTGACAGGAGGTTCTATATTCACCGTCAACAGCGAGCGAAACAGTTTATCTCTCTCTCTCTGCCACCACCCATAATTAAATTATCTGAAAATTTTGGTCTTTTCCAAAGAATTCAGACGCTGCAGCCCTTCCGAGCTACCATGTGCTCAGTAATAAGCTTTATATAATTTTATTTTTTTCTTCTTCTTATTTTCAGTGCTCCGAATGCGTTCGACTGATAAAAATCGTGATAATGGTATTGGTAAATTTTTCATTCATACAATGCAACTGCTGCCCAAACTATACTGTCGCGTAATGGAGAATATGAAAATTTTGGGGGTGAATTCTGAAAATGAGGCCACTCTGCATTTCTTGTGCGAGGTAAGAGGCTGCCGTTGAATGTTTTTTGTTTCTTTATTAATTTCGTTATTTAATTAAAATTCCACGTTATAGGGTGACGTCGTACTTGAGCTTTGCATAGCCAAGTATTGGTCCAATTATGGCACAACTCATATCAAATATAGTCTGGAATTTCATGGTATACAAGCCATTAACACCAATCCATGTGAGTAATTCTGCCTTTATGCTCCTTTGTTGTACTTTGTGTTGTTTGCTTTATCTTCTCTATTTTGGCTATTATTACCTAGACATGATGCAGGCGGCACGTGGCATACATAAACTCGACTTTGTCGCTTTGAAAAGTGAAGATCTACAACCACAAATTCAACTAAAAACTGCCGCTGTGGTGTTGCGTCCGACTGAGGCGAAAATTACGCCACTCAGTGCCACCCGTGACGTCATACCCGAGGGTCGACAAATCTATCAAATTCTCTTCACATACACACTCCAAGTACCCAAACTACAGGAGGTCGCCGTCTACGCACCGCTTTTCAACTCACTCCTATACGAGTCCGAATTCGAATCGCAACTTTGGATGATGTTCGATTCGAATAAAGCGATGGCCTGTTGCGGCGATGCACATTCACACAAAGTCTTCAACAAATTGGATAAGGGTGAATATACGATTAAGTTACAAGTGCGACATGAAAAGCGTGATTTGCTGGAAAAATTGTCTGAAACCAATATGATTGCGCTCTTCAAGTTGGCGAATACCATCAGCATGGAGTTCTATGATCATTATAACAGTTGTTTGACCGGCAAGCGTAAGTTTACCACTTGCGTTGTGAAGAGTACACCAGCCAAGGTACTCTATGTGCCGCCATTGCCGCAAGAGAAATTAACCAAAGCCAATTTGCCAGCGAATTGCTCATGGCTAAACGGCACAATAGCCCTGTCCAAGGATGATGCGGTGCGTCGTGTCGATTCATATGACTTTACCTACTTTTTAATAACGGCCGAAAAGAAGAATGGCAACGGCAGCTCAGGCGGTGGTAATTCAGGCAGCGGTAGTGGTGCGGCGAATTCGTCCAAGTCAAAGACAAATTTAACTGCTAACAATGGTGTATCAGCAGCCATTAATACGTTAAGCGCATTAAATACTGCGGCTGGGGATACTGCAGCGGCTTCGGGTGATGGCGCGGTAACGGTGGGCGTTAGTACGACTGCAAATGGCGGTAGCTCGTCGCCTAAGAAGAAAATCAGTACTGATGAATATGCGGAGGGCTTGCGCGACTTCCAATGCATGATGATTTCTAAGTGTGGTGCGTAGGCTGTAAAAATGAACTGTTATGTTGTTTTTGTTATGAAATTTTAACTATACAATTGTTTCCTTTTCGTTTGTAGAAGTCAGCGTAGCCGAAGACATTTACGAAAAAGTGATTGCTGCGCATCCCAAACATTCTGTAGCACATATTCTACTCATGCAAAATATAGAATCCACAGAGTATAAACAACTGCTGCCATTCACTTTCGCTAAAATGGTAAATGCCAATGTGGAGGAAGAGAGTCACAAGGAGGAGCTTTCCAGAATTCGAAAAGCGCTAGAACGTGTTGCACAATTGGGCGGTAATGTCATAAACGACATGAAGGATGAATATGATGAGTTGCTGGCTTATTATGGGCTCAAGAATGATACCCGTCCAGATGCCGCGAAAATTAAGACGTGAGTGGAAGAGATTTTACAAAAAAAAAAAGTTAGAATACATATGAAATGTAAACATTTTACTTTAATTTTTTTATAATCTTTTTTATTTATTTTGTTGTTTTATTTAATTTTTTTTTAATTTTATATATTTTTTTAATTTTTTTTTTTTTTCATTTTTTTTTGTTTTTATATTTTTAATTTTTTTTTCTATTTTATTTTTTTTTAATTTAATTATATTTTTTAATTTAATTACATTTTTTAATTTAATTTTTTGTATATTATTTTTTTTCATTTATTTTTTTTTTATATTTTTAATTTTCTTTTTGTTTTTTTTTTATATTTTATTTTTTTTAAATTTTTTTATTCTATTGTTTTCATTTATTATTTTTTTTTTCACTTTTATTTTTTTATATTTATTATTTTATTATTATTTTTTATTTTATTTTGTTATTATTATTTTTTATTTAATTTTTTTATTATATTTTTTTTTTAATTTTTTTATTATTTTTTTTTATATTTTTTTTACGCACTTTAGCACTATGGATAAGAAAAAGACAAATTTGCTGGAGGCGCTAACAAGAAGAGGCATTGCCAAAATCAAAATCAGCATTATCGATGGCAATATGAAGGAGCGCTTGGATGAGTTCAAGGATATTTATGTCGAAGTCATTAAATTATCTGACCCCTTAGATGCTAAGGTAAGACAAAAGAAAAAACAATTCTATATCGTTTATAAACGTTTTTAACACCTTCTCTCTGCATACAGCTCTTATTATTCTCCCTCTGGCATGCTTATGCGAATGCTCATTATGGTCGCATGCATAAAATCCTGCAGAAAATGTACGAAGAAAAGCGTCACCGCGATTTACAAGAAGAATTTTATTTGGTTGCTGGCGCTATGGAATATGGACATCTACAGACAGTCGTCCAACGTAATACGGTCACCTCATATCCGAGTAACTTCCGTGTATTTTAATGAATGAAATGCGAAAATTATATGAACATACATATATAGAACAAAAAAATAAAAAATAAAAAGTAAAAAATATGCCACTAGAGTGGGTAGTAAGAAACCTACTCTAAACAGACAGACGCGTGCGCACATCATAAATCAATATGTTAAATTAATTAAAGAAATAAAATAAATATTAATAAATATACATCGTCAACTTATACATACACATACATATACATATATATAAATATATATATATATAGTTCATTTGTTTCTCAATCTAATATATGTACTATATAAGCGTATCTTTCATAAGAGAGTGTGTATTAAGTTGTTTTCCGTTTAAATGAAACTGTTCTTCAGCACTTGTATTGTAATCGTAATACTTATATATGTATGTAGCTCATGAAGTTGTAAGCTCCTCCAAACTTCAACAAGTAAAATTAAAACAATTTTTATTACTACATTTCTTCTGTGTTTTTATTTATTCCTTACTTTTTGCGGTAGGAGAAGTAGATGGCGGCCGCAGTGGCCGGGTGGAGTTTTTTTTTTTCTTAGAAGACTAGTCCGTCTCAAGGGAACGTTCGTAATCCGACATATAAGAGAGTGATGCATGTGTTTCGAGCGTTTTGCAATGTAATCCCTTGCAAGGTTCCCTCACGTTGGTAGTCTTTGTTGATGTTGTTGTAGCGGCTTCGACAACCCCGCTTTGGAACAGGCTAGTTAATCTAATCAGTATCCAGATCTAAGTTGTGCCAGAGTCACGCGGGTTTCTCGAAGCAACTCGAGCTCGTTGTCTGCAATGGGTGGTGGTTTTTCTCCGAGTACGCCTTTCACGGGAAGGGAGTCTTTGAAGGTGTTGACTGACTCCTGGTGAATGACATTCAGTGTTTGTTAGTATGCGGTCCTCTCCAGTAGTTGTTGCATATGTTGCTGGATGATGTCCTTCATGACAAGTTGTAATGGTTAACTGCGGTGTACGTATGAAATTTGAAAGCTCCCGCCTCAACACATCTTAGGCTACCCCCGTGTGCACCTTGCTTTTTATCCAGCCCGTAGTCTCAGCCAATACCGTGGGTGAAAGATAAAGGGCAACTAAGATTGCGTACACTCACAAGCCATACAAAAGTGGAAATGAAAAAAAAAAAAATTTCTTCCCCGCTCGTTTTAAATGATTGTAGTTAACTTAGTTAACTATTTCCAAGCCCTCCCTAACCTTGGCTTCTATGATGGTAATTGACTAGAAGCCCCATATTCCCCAATAACAAATTTACTTGGTTTCGGCCATATTAGAATACAAACCTAGTGTTTCATTTTTAATTCACACTTTTATTAACAAACAAAAAAAAACTTAGCTGGTACATAGGTATAGAATGTTAGCTTAATTAATTTAAACATTATATATACCCATATACTTATTTAATAAGATTTCAATTTCCCAAAATAGGCAACATACTTCATAGTTTTAAATTTTAATACAAATTTGTTTTTCTTTATAGCATTTGAATTTATATTTATACTTATATATTAATATTCAATGAAAGAAAAATTATCTTTGACCATAGCTATACTATGGTTAATTAATATGGATAACGCAGTCCCTCGAAGCGTAGAAGGCCTCCTAAGCTTGTTGGTAGCTGCTCCATTGGTTGCTGTAATCTTTAAACTTATGGCAATAAATCAATTGACTTTAAATTCCTCGAAAATTACGTTTACTTAAAACCAAAAAAATTATGCTTCCAATGCCTGAACTTTCAATAGTCATCTGTTCATGACCGTTGACTATATGTGACAAAACTAAGTAAAGAAAAACAAAAACCGCGCCTAAACCTATGAATGCCGAGGGGGGCCAAAGAAGAACAGGTAAGAATAATGCATTAATAGTAATTACAATTTACAAACATGGTAAGTATAAGTTAAATAGATGAAGATAAAGTAGTGTTTTCGGGCTTTACCATTATGTATAAATGTATGAAGTTCCTTTGTTGACACACCCACTAAACCGCACGTCTTGGTACACGTTGTTTATAACGCAATAATTTCCTTCAACAAACATTGCTTAAAAGATAATCGCAGAAGAAATTTCTCAACTTCAAAACTCGCTGGTTGAAAGTGAACTTTTATTTTTCATGAATTGTTAGACTTGGTCGTTTGGCGGTTCAAATTAATCTGTCCCAGTATGCCAAGAACTTATCTTTTCTTATTCTTCTTTTTCTCTGTTCTTCTTTATCTTATCTGAAGATGTTTATACGCAGTAAATGTAGTAGATTGTACACAAGAAAAGAGACAATTGAAATTAAAATTGCATTAAGTTCACAGTAGAGTTCAAAAAAAAAAAAAATGAATTTAACGTACATCGGTTCACGGTGAAGATTAAAAATATTTTATTAATTTTTTTGTAGACATTTTTCGAAGAAAGAAAATGAGGAATTCGGAAAACATTTTGCATATTCATACATATTTGCCTATATGCAACCCAGTACAAAGTACTTCCTTTCTGATGTGCCTAGATGGAGGTTCAGTTTCTATAAGAGGCCTTTCGGGGTGATCCCTGCGGTAGCATCCCAGTAGGAACTGCTTGCACAGCAAAGCATTATGCTCCTTAACTCGTAACATGGATGATTCGCTGTGCAAGTGATGCTCCGGCGACATCAGGAGGTTTCCTGTCGCGGTCCTGAGGGCGGTGTTTTACCAAGCTTGTAGTTTCTTCATCTGCGTCTCGTTCTTTCCTGACGCCCACATCGGTGCAGCATAGTTTACGACTGGCCGGCCGGGACAGACTCCTACAGTATATGGATAGTAGTGCTTGCTACCATGCGGAGAATCATAGATTAATTAAAAAATTACAGTCATCCTCCTCCTTATATAGACTATATTTGGATTTGGATGAATTTCTGAATCCCTAACCCACAAGGTGGCAGACGTTTAAAGTTTATTGAGTTTCCAGACTGCTAAACTGCTGAGAAAATTAAGAATATGTGAAGATTGTGAACCAGAAAACCCAATCGATGACGATGGTAAAGACAAAACTAAGATGAAGTTCTAATAGCGCTGCCCGCTTGAGGAATAAAAAAGCCATGGAAGCCGATGGCTTACCAGTTGAGCTATTAAAGCATGGCGGTGAAGAACTGATTAGCATTTTTAAAGAATATGATTGGAGGAAAGCATGTTGTGTGAGGTGCTGATCTGTGTTTTGTGAAAAAGGTTAAAACTAACTAAACAGTCTGATAAGTTTGGCGCAGGGGAAGGCAGAGAAAGTAAGAGAACGATATAACAAGGTTTCAATACTTAACAGAGCCATATCTTGAAGACTATTTATAAAGAGTCAATCAGCAGCTTTTTTAACTCACTTTCTATTAGTAATATCATTGGAATCCGATAATCGACTATTATCAACGAAGAGCACGAGCCGGGAAATCCAAATAATTTTGCATATTATAGCAGAATAAACTCTTTGTCCTACAGATGTGTCCAGCATATAATTAGTTTTCGCCCTATAATAAGCACCTCTTTCCAAGCCGACTCATCTAACACTCCACTCCTTTCCTTTTGGTCCGAGTCCGTCATAATAACTTATTTCCTGATGCTAGATGATATCGACTATGCTTTCCTGCTACTAATCGGTGTTACCTGGACCATACTACAGCAACTTATTTTACCAACATGGCTTGAACGCCAGTTATAGATAGTTAATTGACATATTCTTTAACTCTATTTTCTTAAACGCCGTTATACACAGAACAGTTAAGTTTTGGATATTCTAGCCGAATCGAATCCTGCTAATCCAGACTCGTTGACATCAATCTATCTAACACCTCTCCTACTTTTGGTCGGAACACATCAAAACAGATCGTTTCCTGGGTCTCGTTTTAAATGAGCTCGATGACAAAGCATAGCTATCAACGACCCAGCTTGTGCAGTGTTTACCTCCCCATTTACAGTTCCTGTGTACCTTATCACCACCTCTCAGATGTACTCATTTCAGACCATCGCTTGCCTACGGCTCCACTATAGCGGTGGTGATGGATTGTTGAGCTGATAACCACTAAGTAAGCAAAGGTTTCTCATATCAGCTCCAATGAAGTTAATTTTACGGGGTGGTGTTCGTCGAGCCGTCGAAACCTCAAGCGCTCCTTACATAACCCAACCTTAAACTTCCTTAACGCATAATTTAATTAAAGAATCTACATATATTTTATACATGTGATTTAGATATTCCGGCTGTCATTCAAAGAAGTCATCAGCATCATCTCCACAGTCCCTTGCAACCATTGGTAAATGCATTTCACTGCCAAATTACTCTTCGTCCATCACAGCTCCTCTCAGCCATGCACTGCACGCTTCATTAGAGACCCTTTCGCTGTTCACGCCAACTTCGCTTCCGGTCCGCGTGTGCCAGAAAAGAAAAATAATTAAAGAAAAGTAGGAACAAAAAGAAGATCCAAATTCATTTTCACCACCGCAACCGATGAACCGATCAACCAAGCAAACAACAAAGACTTGAAGTGGCATAAATACATAAATAATTGTGTTGTTGTAGGTAATTTTTTGAGTAACATTTTGGCAGCTAATGAAAATTTCTACGAAATCTCACATTTCCATATGTCGAGTGGCTCTCCTTCGCTGCTGCACATCTGTGTGTGGCGGTTGCGTCTTCTTTTGTGCGTAATTAACCGAAAACCAAGATAAATGAGCTTGCAATGCGTTCGGCTGGCCGATCAGACCAACCCAGAAGCAGTGCCGCACCTTGGTCCCTCTTCTTACTTGTTTGTTATTGTTGTAGCTGATTTCGGTGTTGCTATTGTTTTTGTCGTGTGGCAGCATGTTTTTTGGGGCACGTGTGGCAAGTAAAGCGAAACAATTTCTTTTTTCCCTTTGAAACGGACAAGAGTTTTGGGCACCGCGTTGAGTTCTACTTTTATGGTTGGATGCATTTGTAGATCAGTCCAAAAAGAAGGTGGGGAAATATAAAGTAATAAAATAAAATAAGCGTGAAGAACACAACATACTCATACGAGTACAATTAAATGTCCAATTGGTCTAGTTTGAATTTCGCGTTAAAATGCTGGAAACGTAGGTAACTGCACGTCATTGGAATTGGAACTGAAACCAAATTGGTCTTGTTGTAGTTGACACAGCGTACTAGGCAGGAAATGTCAACCTTTCAGAGCATTTTTCTGAATAAAATCTCCTCCTAAGTTTCATCAGCCGCTCGGACGCGACTTAGAATAAACTGCAGGTCGCTACATTTTTTGGAAAAACATTAGGAGTAAGAGTTGGGATGAAAAATGTTTCAAAGATGTCGAGTTGCATGAGTATTAAGAGCTCGAGAAGCTGGCCAACAAATCTAATATTTCTAAAAGAAATGAAGACTAACAGAAGATTTCAAGACCGGAACAATCTCTTGTAGGACGCAGACAGAGAGATGATCTAGCGACTGACGTCCAGAGTTTACTGAATTTGAAAGGGAACCCATATATCGTTGACGATGTGGAGAAGTTAAAATAGCAATTGCTCGCTTGAAAAACAGCAAAGCGGCGGGCCAATGGATTGCCGGCCGAGCTATTAAGTTAATAAGGTGCATGTATCAGAATAAGTGTACTCTTCCCAATATATAAAAAGAGGATCTTACGGTGCTCGCCAATTTCTGTGATTGGACCTTATAAGTGTGGCTTTAGATCTGGTAATTCAACCATTGACCAGATATTCACAGCCTTCGACAGCACGAAAAGGAGTTGCTTCTACGCAACGCAACTCGCTATGTCTGAATTTGGTATCCCTGCAAAACTTATACGGCTGCGTAAGTTAAGTAACACCAAAACCTCCGTTGGGATCGGAAAGGGCCGATGATATTGACATTATTGGCCTTAAAAACCGTAGGTTCTGCTTGCTCCAGACTGGATAAGGAAGCGAAAGATATGGATAATCAAACAAAAAGTCGTGGCATTTGCGACTCGGCTCCAACGTCACTGTTGACAGTCATATCTTTGAAGTCATAGAAGATAACTTCATCTATCTTGGAGCCATTATGAACACCAACAACAATGTCAACCTGGAAATCCAGCGCAGAACCACACAGAGTAGGTAGCTCAGCGAATTAATAGACTGGCGGTTACGCTAGCTAAGTCTTGTTGTCCGGATAGATCAGAATACATCGTCTGTAAAAGTTTTCGATGCAATGCCTATCTGTGGAAGCAGAAGAACTGGAATACCCGCACTCCGTTGGAAAGACCATGTAACAGGTCTAACAGCTATATTTTTTAAAAGAGAAGTGACGAGGAATAATTTCAGAAAAACAAATGTTTGATGGTGAGTAAAAGTCCTCTAGAACGAGTAACCCATAACTGTCGTGTAATGCTTAGGTGTATAAATGGACGAACCTATGTCTTTCTGAAAAAACCCGAACGGATTGCGTATTTTATAAGGGGAGCATTTTATTATAAGTAAGATTTACAAATATAAAGAGTCTTAAATAAATATAAGGAGAGGATTTAATTAAGAACAAACACGAGTATATTGACCGATTAACATTCGAAGACGGCAAGCAAGTTTCAGTCCAATTAATACGATAATCTGATCAATTGATATCTTAGAAGAAAGCTTGAACTTATATTCCGTGATAATTTGGGCTAAGTACGGGAATTCGGGTCTCTCCATGACGATCAGTGACAGCCATTTACAGCTTCATTTTGATTTCTAAGTCCAATCCATAAAAAAGGAGGAGTCCGTAGGAGGTTGAAAATATATATTGACAATAAATAGTTATAAAAGGAATAGAAATAATAGAAACTTGCTAGCTTAGTTGGTAAAATAAATTAGAATAAAGCTCGTCGGAGTATCCTATACGTTAGTATCACTAATCTTTGAGCAATGATGAAAGTATCCAAACTTTCGAGTTAATAAAGAATATGAAATGTGCGATCCATTGGGAGGATTCTTTGGAGTCTCTACTCACCAAGACTTTGGTTACTAACCAAATTCTTCGGTTAGAACTTTTATAGTAAGCAATTTTTTAATAAGTGCTGGACTGGTTGTCTTACTCTCGCGGTAGATAGTCCTATAAATATTATTTAGGCATACTCGTATCTTTGTCAGGAGCTTTGCAACGATGAGAGAATATTGATTTACGAAGAACAACAATAATTCTCCCAATCAAAATGATATTGAACTTATTGCCGTTGGTAATTGCTGCTATGGTAACATCTTGAAAGCTTTGGAAAACTTAATTCGTCGAGAGGTCTGACACTCTTTCACTGGCTTTTCTGCACAGATCTCCGAGTCAACTATTATACTAAGCCGCCTAGGAAGAGCTGATGGATTTTTATGAGGAGCTTTTATTTCATATCAGAAATACATTCTGAGGGTCTGTCATTCTCTGCCTTTTTCAACTCTTAGTGTGAGGCTGTTTCTCAGCCTGATCAAACACTAACCGTCATTTTTTTTTTTTTTGTAATCTTTGAAACTTTTATCTAAGCATTCTTAGAATTGAGAAAAATCACCCCATAATAAACCTTTTGTATACAACTATACAAATTGGAAACTGACTTCATTCTGGACAAACACTGTATTGGTGGCCAAGCATTCAGGAGAGAGCGAAAAATATATATGTTCTATACACAATGCGTACAACCGGCGGTCCAATTCAGTATTAGAGGGGTATTATGATCCTTCTTAGCATTGGCGCAGTGAAAATTCTGGCAAGATTTAGATAAGCTGGGTTACTACTCGATTTGAGGACTAAACACAGGAGCTTTCTACAGCATATCTATCTCAGCCTTGAGTTTAGAGATTGGAGATGGAGACCAGCAAAGAGAAAATTCGCTATATTTTACAATTTTGTTTCGATCCAGGCGAAAAAGCAGCCAAAGCGGCTGAAAAAGTTAATTTAGTTTATGGACCCGATACTGTAAACGAACGTGTAGCACAAAAGTGGTTTGCTAGGTTCGGTTCCGGTAATTTGGATGTCAAAGATGCACCACGCGTCGGGAGGCCTGTCATCGAAAATTGCGATAAAATCATGTAAATAGTGGAAACAGACCGTCACGCGAGCACTTATTTAATTGCTGAGAAACTAAAGATTAGCCAGAAAACCGTTTGGAACCATTTGCATAACTTTGGATTCAAAAAGAAGCTCGATGTTTTGGTGCCACACGAACTAATGTAACAAAATATAATGGACCGAACTTCCATCTGCGAATCGCTGCTGAATCGCAACAAAATCGACCCATTTCTGAAGCGTTTGGTGACTGGCGATGAAAAGTGGATCACTTACGACTACGTCAAGCGAAATCGGTCGTGGTGGAAACGCGATGAGCTGGCGGAAACGGTGGCCAAGCCAGGATTGACGGCCAGGAAGGTTTTGCTGTTTGTTTGATGGGATTGGCAAGGAATCATCTACTGCGGGCTGCTCCCCTCTGGCCAAACGCTTAATTTGGCCCTCTACCAGCAGCAACTGGACCGCTTGAAGCTAGCACTCATCCAGAAGAGGCCATCTTTGAACAACAGAGGCCGAATTGTGTTCCATCAGGACAACGCCAGGCCACACACGTCTTTGGTGGCGTACCAGAAGCTCCGGGAGCTCGGATGGGAGGACCTAATGCACCCACCTTATAGTCCGGACCCGGCACCAAGTGATTACCATCTTTTTCTGTCCATGGCGAACGCGCTTAATGGTGAGAAGTTGGCCTCAAGAGAGGCCTGTGAAAATTGGATCTCCGAGGGACGCAGTAGGGACGCAGCCTTCTACGAGAGGGGTATAATAAAGTTAGCATCTCGTTGGCAACAAGGTTACGAACAAAACGGCGCATATTTAACTTAAATCGGATAAACGTACACAAAGTTATCATATTTTGAAAAATCAATTAAAACCCGAACGAACCTTTTACTTGGCCTAATATTTTATTTTTTCACAAGTGAATAGCTAGGAGTTTGGCAGGTAAATGGAAAGGGATAGTCATACTTCTCGTTACCTACGTTAAAGATTATAATCTCGGCAGTCAACTGAAACGTAGAGTACGTCGAAAGTAATGTCCTGGTAAAATTCCATAGTATAGCCGAGATATTACCCAAACTATTTAGCAGAAATACAATGCTAAGTTTTATTTGTTGTTAATTTGAAAATATCTGATTTGATGAATTTAAATTTAGAAATGGATACTAAAATGTAAATTTAAATTCTAAGAAAATATTCGAAAAAACTATATATTACATTTACTCATCAGGTTGCTGGATACACGTTCCTTGTGACGCAGACGAAAGCGCGACCGTCCGTCGCCGCATAAAACATCAAATATATCATCAAAAAAAAAAAAAAAACTAATTATAAACGCTTGTCTTTGCGAGATTAGGCAATAAAATATTCACTAAGTGGACATAAATGCGTGCGCTGAGAAGCCAGCAGATACCATTAAACAGATTTTCATAGGCCTGCAAGAGCATTAAAATACTCGTATATGTACGACATTTGTATATAGAGAAATTTTCAAACATCTGACGAGCTTAAAAAATTTTTAAAAAATAAATAAATAAAATAATTAAAAAAACACTGCAAATCAAAGGGTAAAATACTTTATGATATTTACTTTAGTGCATTCTCCGCATTCCTTTTTGTCACACCCATCAATAGATTTTTGAGTGGGTGATAATGACTTTTGCGGTGTTCTTTGTCAAATAGATTTCTCCCACTAAAGTGTACACCAGAGGAAGTGCAGCGGCATTTGAAAAAAAAAAACATATTTTACTTAAGGTACGCCACCCTCAATAATGCACGAACATTAAAAAGAAATGAGAGAAAAGTCCCTTCAATGAGTCTACCAACTTCGTATGTGTATATGTGTGTGTGTTGATACTTAAAAAAGCGCAGCAGCACCAACACACATCATTGACTTCCCTAAAAAAGTGCTATTTTCCATGCTGTCGCGCTGATCGTCCGCTGATCGCACACCTACGTTAACGCCGACGCACGCAGCGCGCAGTAAAGATCCGTAGACACGCATTCGCATATTCTCACTTAAAAATATTTGTACATATTTTATGTGCCGGCACGAGCACTCCCTCTGCAAGCAGCCTTTGATCACCGATTGTCGCTACTGATCGCCGCTACTGATCGTCTTGTCTGCTGTCTTCGCTGTCTTGGCTGTCTTGCTGCCTCACAATCTTGCGGCTCAGGAGGATTCACGCGATTCAGAATCGTATCAGTAGTGAAAGTGTAGCAATAGCGAACAGTTCGCCAATCGGTTGAACTACACTATTCCGGTCTATTCATATTGAATCGTTGCCCGTTCTGAAGTGCAGTGCTTGGCCCCAACAGCTATAGCCGAAGGAGCCATAGCCAGTTAGTACATAGACTATATACCAATGTACAAACATCTTTAACGGCAAAGAGTGAAGTAAAAAAAAAACAACAAAAACAAATAAACAAAAAGAAAAATTAAAAGCTGAAAAGTGAAAACTCTGATCTCAGTTGAGTTGGTTGAGTTATTTTTAAAAAATATATTTTTGGAATTTTAATTTCTTTGCGGTTTTTTGTCGCATTGCCGCTGCCACTCGTTACTACTTGCAATCATGTTGTGGAAGTGCGAGCAAAAGTGTTGAAGTTTTTGTGTTTTTTTTTTTTGGATGAAAAATCATTAGTTAGGAAGAATTAAAAGAAAAATTGTGAAATTAAAAAATAAATAACAAAAAATCTTGTGTTAAAATCACACAAAGTGTACTTCGACAAAATGTTTTCAAAACTCAAGGATATTGCACAATATTTTTGCTTGGCGCTATTGCTGTGCACGTTCGCCACCGCTGACGCCCAATACCAGCACTATGTCGACACTTTGGGCGCCAATGTCTTCTTTGAACATCCGGAGGGATCACAAGCGCCCATTCATTATCTGAATGAAGGTGATAGCGAATTTGTGGCATTGGATTTGGACAGACCTATGAGTTTCTATAGTGAAAAATACGATAAATTATTTGTAAGTATGCCAGATAAAATTCAAGAAATTGAAATTAAAAAAAATTTCAGAAGACTGGTTTTAGCAAAATAATATCCAATTTCGATTTCAATTTCAATTCAAAAATAATAACTCTTATAAATAAGTTTAATACCATATATAAAAAAGGGTGGTTAAATTTTCAAGGGCCGATGTTGATTTTGAATAAAACACAAACTATTTAGGAAATTATTGAAATTTTATTTTATTATGATATATTGGTATTACTCAATTATGTATGTAACAAAATATCGGCCAAATGAGCGCCGCGACCTCGGCGGCACACCTCCATACGATGGTCCAAATTTTCGATGACGCTGAGGCATAATGGAGTTTCTATGCCGTTAATGTGCCGAATTATCTCATCCTTTAGCTCTTGAATTGTTGCTGGCTTATCGACGTACACCTTTTCTTTCAAATAACCCCAGAGAAAAAAGTCCAACGGTGTCAAATCACATGATCTTGGGGGCCAATTGACATCGCCATTACGTGAGATAACACGGCCATTGAATTTGTTGCGCAAAAGAGCCATTGTTTCGTTAGCTGTGTGGCAAGTGGCACCGTCCTGCTGAAACCACATATCGTCCACATCCATATCTTCCAATTGTGGCCATAAAAAATTCGTTATCATCTCACGATAGCGAACACCATTCACAGTAACTGCCTGACCGGCCTCATTTTGGAAAAAATACGGCCCGATGATGCCGCCAGCCCATAAACCGCACCAAACAGTCACTCTTTGTGGGTGCATTGGTTTTTCGACAATCACTCTTGGATTCTCATTCGCCCAAATGCGGCAATTCCACTGAGGTGAAAATGTGCCTCATCACTGAAGATGATTTTCTTCGAAAATTTTCATAATAAGTCTGGATAACTTTAACACGTTGTTGGATTGTGTATCTCTCCATGGTTCAAATTGAGTAAGTCTGAAATAGAGAAATGTCAAATTAAATTCGGAAAAAAACTTGGCGTTTAGGTGTGGTTCACATTCAACATCGGCCCTTACAATTTAACCACCCTTTATTTATATTGGAATTTACATATAGGTATTAGAAGGCTGACAATGAATTTAAAAATCTTAAAACAAATAATAAGAAATATTCTCAGAAGAACGGATATCTCTCAAAAACTTCTACTGAACTCTTAGTCTTTATTACTCTTCATTCATGAAAAAACAAGATCGCTGAAGAAATGTGACTTTATTTTGCCTATTCAATCTTCGCTAGCCAGCCATTTCGATACTTTCATGAACCGCATAAGTTCTATGATCTTGACGTCGGCTATCTTCGTTAGACCATCCAGCAGTATGGTCCCAGTGGCCTGTTAGGAATCTTACTACTTTGGAATTGCCCGCTCTTTTTAAGGAGTGCATGCCGTGCTCTCTTCCTATCTATCTCAGGTTTTCCGGGATTCGCGGCAGATTATGGTTGTATTCCCCTTTAATGCGGCTTTTTCGTATGTAAATTCCATGAGGAACAGTTTACAAGTAACAAAACGTATACCAATGTATTTTTTATCGAAAAAAATATTACGGTTCGTATCTTGCTTAGCAAGCTCAACCGCCTTACATTATCCTTCGATGTCCATATGGTCAGAGTCCGAGGTGAGAACACTATGTTTCGTCGGCCACATTGATCTGTATATGTAGTTTGGTATGAAATCATATTTATTCAATTTTCGAGTGTCCCAATAGTTGAGTGTCTCATTGATTTGACTCTCTTAAATGAAGTGAGTCTATTCATAAAGAGGGTAACATTTTTTGTAGAGCTTTTTCATACTTAATTCTGTAACATATCTTCACACCTTCACACATCTCAATTACTTTAAGAGAATCTGTCATTCTCTTATGACGTCATATTTACAATAAATATTCGGTAAAAGGAAAGCTTTACAAATCACTTATACCAGGCGGAAAGAATCCATTATATATAACTATCGTATGTTATTATTTACTAATCTCGAATTTCATCATCATACAAACTGTAGAGTACGAATGTGCACTCGAAATGAATTTTACTTTCGAATAGCACGACCTTTCAAATCGGACAAACAGTCCTTAAACCTAACGATCTCTGAGTATGAGCCATGTTCTAAACGTACTCTGAAGAGAAAAAGCTATACTTAAGGAGAGTATGATGTTTAATTTGAAGTTATATGACCAGATGTTTTTAAGCGATCATTATATCGGGTTTGTTTTTAATACTAATTTTTTTTAAAGAAGAAGTAAAAAAACACTTCGTATGTACATTAGTGGATGACTGAATTTCCATTCAGTAATCATTAGTTAGACTCCTTCCAAAAAGCTGTAGGAGCTACTTTGTGAATGGTCGAGGGTTCTCCATAAATATCTACTTGGCATCAAAAGCGATAGGTGTGACTTTGTGAAGAATTTTAGAATCGCCCCCATCATGGAATTTGCCAAATACTCTTCAAAACGACGTGAGGCTAATTTGTCCATGAGAAAATCGATCAGAGACGGCTACTACAGGTAGAACTACATTATATGGGTTATGATTTCCTATATTCCAATTGGCCCCTTTTCAATGAAAGGAATGTGTATTTGAATTTTTCATCTAATGGAATATAAAATAATTCTAAGAAAAATTTCTGAATCCCCTATTATCAGGCTAGAGATATTACTAACCTTCTCCTTTCAGGCGATATCGACTAAAGCGCACAAGCTCGTTACCTTATCAAAAAAAGCGCTATAGAGAGAGAGGTCATTAAGTATCTTTAAGGACTCGTAGCTAATAGCATAGTCTGGCTGTAGGAACAATACCATATATTGACTTTCTCTACGGGTGTGACACTAAGCCGGAATCCGACTCGATTGCCAGTTCCATGCAGAAACACATCCATCAACACTTCGAATTGGCTTCGACTCAAGCGTGAAGTAGTTCACTAGAGGGCTCCGTGATAAGGGGATTACATGGGTTTTTGTTGTTTTTTTTTTGATATAAGAAATAAAATATTTTATTGAAACTATATATTGTATGACTTAACTATTGAAAAAGTACTTCCTAACTATTCAAAGGAAATTATTCAAAACCCCGCCATTGTGATGTCATTTTCGACGACTGCGTGAAAAGTGGTGCGCCTGCGTTGATAATAGAATTTACGAGAGGATCATCCGAAGTGCAAAAATTGTAATTTGGGCGAAGGAAAATTAAAAAGTGAAAATAGGATTTTTAGCATTTTTTTTTACAAAATTTTGTTAAAAACTACTCATAATTTTTTACTTTGTAAGAAGTTGGGTTTGCAAAAAAACCTTCTTCATTCGATTTCTCATGAATTGTATGTCGGAGACCTGTGTAAAAATTCATCAAAATCGGTTGTGTAGTTTTCGAGAACTATTTGCAACCGACTTTGAAAACACAGTTTCGAAGAAAAAACGTTTAAAATTAAAAGCGCAGTATCTACCTGACTATGAGGGCGGATTTTTCAAGGCTGTATATGCGAAGTTTTTATTCGGATCGACTTAGGATAATATTCTTGAGATGTTGCAGAAATGAATAACACAAAAAAAATTTTGAATTTTTGAAGATATGAAACCCATCTAACCCCTTAATTAATGTGTTTTAAAAATTGTTAGATGATTATTTGATAAGTAGAAAATTCAATTGACTTTCTTATGGGTTTCTATGAGAAAAATAAAACACAGTTCCTCAAATATTTAATTTAGTGTGTTTCTAGGCACGTTATGCCGCATATTTTGTAAAACAATTTTAGTTGCGAAAAAAAAATATTTTTTTACAAGTTTTTAATAAAATTTTAAAAGGAATAAATCATAAATAATTGGCATTTGGTACAAAAGTGTATACCTTTTTATATTATACATGGACGTGTATATACTCGTACATATATATGCCTCCAACCATTCAAACGAATATTTATATTCAAAATCTCACATACACGTATGTATGTACGAGTATGTAGGTATGTATGTATGCATGTGCTGGTATTTTAAGAAGGAACTCCCACACGCACCTTGCGGCATGATTAAACATAAAATTTATTGGTACTACAAGTAGTAAAATGGCTTAATTAAAGCGAAAATGACAACAGTAGAATTCCATGTTTTTCGCGCCACAACAACACAAAGAACACAAAATTTATTATATTGTTCAACAAAAAAACCGACACTTCGCGTGAAATTTGTCACGAAATTGCGATACCTAAAAATATGAAAATTTTCAAAAGTAGACAAGACGCAAATGCTTGGCTGACGGCCAATTTATTTATTTTATTTATGTACGTATGTATTAAAAAAATGGTTTGTATATTTTTTATGATATGTTGCCACATGTGGCCATTAAACAGATAGAGAGGCAAATGTCCTGTGAAATACAGAAAAAGCGGCGAATACAAGCCATTAGCCGCAAACCACACTGTCATGCGGCTAATGAAAGTGAAAAGTGAAAATATTTCATATTGGCGAGTGTGTGGCTAAATTGTCAATAAATGCTGGCGACGCTCTCAATTAAGATCATTAAATTAGGCCTAAAAGTTGTTTGTATGCAAATACTTGTTGGCAATGACTGTTTGAAAAATGTGACGCTAAATTGGTTGGTGCGAAAGAGCAATTTGGCGTGAAATCATATTTTTAGCGGTTAAAAAATATCAAAAAACTCAAATATTTTCAGAACATGAAAGCTTTATTAAAATTACTAAATTGTTTTCCAAAAAGTCTTTGTTCTGGTATTCCAAGGCTTATTTGTGTATCGAAATGGTGTTTTTCCTAAAAAAAAACACAATTTTGGAAATTAAAAAAAATTTTTTTGATTCCAAAAGTTATAGAAATTTTAATTAAATAAAAAATTAAATTACATTTTTCTAATTGTGTTCGCCCCTCGGCAGGGAATGTCCACCCCTCCGAGTGTATTTCTGACATAAAATAAAGGCTTCTCATAAAATAAACCATCAGCCGTTCGGAGGCGGCTTAGTATAAACTGTAGGTCTCTCCATTTGTTGGAAAAACATCAAGACGCAAAACCACAAATTGGAGGAGGAGCTCGCTTCAGCGGTTACAAAGCCACACTCTGCTATTGTATTTTGTCGAATAGTTCTACCCTTCACGGAGGGTAAAGTAATCTTCCTGCTAATTTAAACAAAAAGCCACCTATGTACCAAATTTCAAAAAATAGAACCGTAAATACAATTTTTCGGATGGATCATTTTTTGGTCAACGTTTCCAGTAACCATAGAAAAAATCTGGCAAAATTTCAAGCCACTCGGTCTCGGTAACATTTCGAGACATGTGGATCTTTGAAAACGAACGTAAGATTTTTATATTATATATATGTACATATAAGGATTAACAACATCATCTAAGCTTCATAAAATTTGATCCACAGGCAGCTTTCTCTAGATTCGTCGAGCTATGATAATTCCATTCGTTCATCGAGAGAGGGCTTTACTATTTAATTGTTGGTGTTAATACTGGTTCCAAGATAGATGAAATTGTCTATGACTACAAAGACGCGATGACGACCAGACTCATATCTTTCGCTTCCTTATCTAGTCTGAAGAAAGCAGAACTTAGGACGCTATACACTCTTTAAAAAGATTGTTCCTTCTATTCAGCTCGTATTATTTTCTCCAGCAATAAATTAAAGAAGCCACACGATAAATAATTTTCTTGATTTTCTTTTCATTGGGCTTTTCCAAAAGTTGACGAATGGTGAATATCTGGTGAATGCCACACTGATATAATCCAATCATATTGTTGACCGTGAGTCTTTCAAACAATACGTTCGATAGGACCTTATATGCGATATTAAGGGGGCCGTTTTTGTAGATTGGGTAGAGCACACTTAGGTTCTAATCAGTAGGGATTGCTTTCATCCGACCATATTTTGCAAAGAAACTGATGCATGCACCTTATCAGTTCCTCACGGCCGCATTAGAATAGCTCGGCCGGTAATCCATCGACCCCCGCTGCTTTGTTGTTTTTCAACCGAGCCATTCATATTCGAACTTTTTAACCCAACATTCTTTTGTCCGGGTATCTAGGCCACGGTAGTTCGGCATTTGTTCGGGTATCTTCTCAAAGCGATTCAACATTTTATCGCCGCGTATAATTGTCTTGTAGAAATCTGCACCGCACCTAGCAATGGTTTAAGTTCTGCGGAGTGCGTCTATTGAGGAGATTACCACAGGTCATTATAGGGTTTTGAGCCATCAGCAGATTAAATTTCTTTGGTTTGGGTGATTTAATTTTTTTATTCTTTCCTCTTTGCAAATCCTACAGCATTAGTGAGAAAGATAATATTTATCGCGTGACCTACATTGCAGGTGTTCCAAGGCTGAGTTGATTTCAGTTAAATTGCGTTGAGATTTGCTTGAAAATTGTCGTACAGGTGTACTTGGAGAAATTTAAGCAGTAAGTCTAGTGTGAGTCGATATTTCAAATGCATATCGATGGACCTAAACCAAATAAAATTCAGCTTGTGCAAAGAATTGAAGAATGTTGTCTCATTATGAATCGAATTTTTATAGACAGCAAAATTTTTTTTACTTTACAAATCTATTCCGGAAAGTAATAAATTATTCTCTATGTAAATATCTTCATACATGCAGTTTGTATTTCTATTCAGCCGTAGAAATTCTGGCATTTACTCCCTCCAGTCTACGAGCGATGCAGGTTCATTGAAACCGTTTCGATATAAAAATATAATTGCGATTTCAATAAATTCCGAATTTGCAGCAACAAATCTTATAATCTTATCAACAATAATGGAATTGCATTTATGTGACGAATGTGTATGTCTGCATGTATGACTGTAGGTATGTGCATGGGTAGACAACAGAGGCGGTGTAAATAAACTTAATTTGTGATCTCGTGCTGACTTCCCTGTGCTCCAAGTCGTAAATTGTCTGTCTATAATAAGATTTACGATCAATCACTACTTAATTTTGTGCATGTGTGCATGGGTGTATGTGTACTGTAAGGTGTTTGACATGTATTTGTGGACTTTGTTGTGCGAAGTGCAACAACAGCTGCTTTGTCTCATTTTGGTCTGTGATCTATTTTCTCTGTGTGCATTATTAATCGTGTGAGTAAATGTATGTATGTTAATGGTATACCTATAAGCCACATGAGCATGTACATATGTATGTATGTGTGAATGAAAACAAATTTGTTTGTTTGTAATCAAATTTGAGCGTTAGAAATTGTGTTATCATGTCAAATGTTTACAGATGTTGTTACAAATTTCATTTTATTTTCTGTTTTTTTTTTGTTTTTTTTTGTTTTTAATTTCATCTAGTATGACTGTGCAATTTAAAAACTAAATTAAAAGAAAATTAATTGTTTAATCTAATATGGTTTAAAGAAATCTTTAATTCAAATATTTTTTTTTAATAATTTTTCACAAAATTTCTCTAAAACATAAAATCTTGCGAAGCTATGAGTTTATGAGGCGGCAAATTTCAGATCATTAAAGCGTCAATTAGCTCAATAATTTATTGACATGCTGTGCTCTTAATTATGCTGTAAGAACATAACTCACTTGCATATACATATGTACATATGTATGTACACGTATGTATGAATATTCATGTGCATGTGCATGTTCTTATGAGAAGGGTGTAGTGCTTAAGTGTTGATTTGTTTAGTGCAGTATTTGTTTCCATAGAAATACATATGCACATATGCACATATGTGTGTATGTTTGTATGAATTCTTATGCATCCACATTTATGCTGTATAAAATGCTTACTCATATTGAAGTTTTTCACACTTATTCTAAAGTACTTACGCACCCAAGAGATTCTTCACTTCATCCTTCTGAGCGACGACTCAATGAATTGATGTGCGGAAAAACAAAAAACAAATCATCTCATTGTTGTTAATATACTATTTTGTTAAAATGTGCATATGTATCACATATGTATGTATGTACATAGCAAATATGTAGTTTGCCCCCAAATGAGTTTGTTAATTGCCTTTTATTGCAAAATTTCGCTGCAGATGGTGTTACTAATCGCCAAAGAAGTTTCAATTACTTTGCAGAAGAAATAAAACAAAGTAAAATAAAAAAAAATAAAATAAAATAAAATATAATAATATAATATAAAATAAAATTAAATAAAAAAAAAAATAAAATAAAATAAAATAAAATAAAATAAAATAAAATAAAAAAAATAAAGTAAAATAAAATAAAATAAAATAAAATAAAATAAAATAAAATAAAATAAAATAAAATAAAATAAAATAAAATAAAATAAAATAAAATAAAATAAAATAAAATAAAATAAAATAAAATAAAATAAAATAAAATAAAATAAAATAAAATAAAATAAAATAAAATAAAATAAAATAAAATAAAATAAAATAAAATAAAATAAAATAAAATAAAATAAAATAAAATAAAATAAAATAATATAAAATAAAATAAAATAAAATAAAATAAAATAAATTAAAATGAAATAATATAAAATAAAATAAAATAAAATAAAATAAAAAAAAAAAAATAAAATAAAATTAAATAAAATAAAATAAAATAAAATAAAATAAAATAAAATAAAATAAGGTAAAATAAGGTAAAATAAAATAAAATTAAATTAAAAAACTTAAATAAAATAAAATTAAATAAAATAAAATGAAATAAAACAATATAAAATATTATAAAATTAAATAAAATAAAATTAAAAAACTTAAATAAAATAAAATAAAATAAAATAAAATAAAATAAAATAAAATAAAATAAAACAAAATAAGGCAAAATAAAATAAAATAAAATAAACTAAATAAAATAAAAAAAGAAAAGAAAATAAAAAAATAAAACAAATAGAAAACAAAATAAGCTAAAATAAAATAAACTAAAAAAATAGAATAAAATAAAACAAAGAAAATAAAATAAAATAAAATGAGGTAAAATAAAATAAAATTAAATTAAATTAAAAAACTTAAATAAAATAAAATTAAATTAAATAAAATGAAATAAAACAAAATAAAATATCATAAAATTAAATAAAATAAAATTAAAAAACTTAAATAAAATAAAATAAAGTAAAATAAAACCAAATAAAATAAAATAAAATGTATTGAATTAAATTAAATAAATTTAAAAAAATTACAATAGATAAAATAAAACAACATAAGTTAAAATAAACTAAATTAAATTAAATTAAAGTAAGTTAAGTTAAATGAAATAAAACAAAATAAAAAAAAGTAAAATAAAATAAAACAAAATAAAATAAAATAAAATAAAATAAAATAACTAAATTAAAATAAAACAAAATTAACTAAAATAAAAAAAAAATGAAGGAAAGAAAAATAAAATACAATAAAATAAAACAAAATAAAATAAAATAAAATAAAGGAAGTTGCATTAGTGGTTGCGCAAAGTCGTGTGGAGTCAACTAATTCCTCAGCGTATTTTTTTCTCTTAAAGCAAAAGTCTTAAAGTAGATTTTCCTTTCCATTGCCTACTTTCCATCTTTCATCACCAACTATTTCTAGGCATCATTCAGTTATTAATCATGCATCGATTGCACGCATTCCATCAAGCGTTGAACAGTTTCAGCAACGGTTCACTTCACAAATAAATACCGAAGACGCTGAAATTGAGAATGTTCACCAAGCCAGCACTGCGTGTGGAGTTCGTTGCAACTAAAGAGTAAGATGAATTTGTTGTAATTTTTCTTTGCATCAATTGCATAGAAAATGCATCAACATTTGCGTATAAGAAGAAGAAAAACAAGAACAACAACAACTGGAACAACTATATCAACGATATTTGCTTAACGTTCTAAATTTAAAGTTCTGGTATGGGTATACATAAATATGTGTGTACATATGCTTGTATGAGAAATTTTGATGTTTTGTTTTTTTGCTATCATTTACTAAATAAATGTTCAACATTTTTTTTTTTAATTGGCTTTATTGTTTGTTTTTATTCTGCGTGCCACTGCTTCATTTATAATGTCGATCTTTTAGTGCTAATGTTATTGCTCGCACCAACTCTCTATGAGTATAGGTATATGGTATGTATGGATGTATTTGTGTGTGCCTGCATTTGGAGCGCACACCGTGGGCGCAAGTGTCTTCCATCGGTAGCCACCACACGCAGTAACACACACACACACACACACACACATACAAATCCATACAGACTCCGTGTCATGTGTGCAGTATGCGTCATTTGCTTCTGTTTTTGTTGCTGTTGTTGGCCCCTTTTGCTATTTGCGGTTACTTTAATTTTCTTGTTTTATTTTGTGGTTGCGCTTGTGGGAATTTTCTTTCATTCTCCATCCTGGAGATGCGCTTTGAAAACCAACATCTCGCTTTTGATTGCATACAATACCACTAACAACAACAACAAGAACATAGGAACAGCAACAAAAACAAATGTATTTTAAAATGGAACATAAACAAATGTAGAAAAATGAGGGAAGTGCTCGTACATATGTATGTATGTTCATATTTATAAATACATATAAGAATATCATTTTGGGTGTTGCACATCGGGATATGTTTGCTTGTAGATATGTATGTATGTATGTATATATGAAAGTATATACATACATACATATATATCAAATAGAATTTGGAGCACAGGTGTTTCCAAATGCATTATTATTATTATTATTTTTTTTTACAAAAACTCAATTGCTAAGCGAATTAAAAATTTACGCGTTAAACAAGATCATAATAAATTTTAAAGAAATTCCATTAGAGTTAATTAAGAAATAAATTGGAGTGATTTTATGATAATGAGTTTTCGTTTTCTTTAATTATCCCGAGTCTTTTACACAAAAGGGAAATATATATTATATTTTCATTTATTTATTTAAACTCTTCGTATATACCTATATGCTTGAAGAAGAGGTTTCCTCCCATATCCCTCAGGTTCGAGTGATTAGCAGGGGAGATTTCTTCTAATAGCTCTTGGCCTTCACCATAAGAAGTGTAAAGTAGCTGTTGTAACTCAAATTAATTATTGTGCTTCTACTTATTGTACTTTTAGTGGTTAGAGTACAGTGCTTACCGGCTCATTTGCAGAGTACACAGGGGCCTATGAATTCCGGACTCTATTAGAATTAGAACTGCTCTATCCAATCTGTTTGCTGAGCAGATTTAATTCACTCTTTACTTACTACTATTGCCACTACTAGTACTATTACTACTACTACTCTCCCTCTACTGCCACTGACGGGTACTGCATCGAATACTCTCCAAGCTGGCGTACTTTTATCCCATCGGACGACATCATAGCCACTGACTCTTGGTTCGCTGAACTAAAGATGTTAATGTCACCGTATACCTCGTCCAGTTGATCATTAAATGGTCTGCTGCACTCGACGTTCCCGACTGCAATGTCCCATACATTTTCCTCAAAACATTTCTACCAAAATTTTCTAATATCAACTCATCGGCTTTTGTCATATTCCATGCCACTGTACCATATAGCAGGACCGCAACGTCCTCGTTCACCCGTTCGCTCTGCTTCTTTGTCAAATCTTCAGAAAGTAGAACTGACGACGTGGTTGTTAAATTGTACATTCATATAGAAGATCGTACCTTCTCTATTTAGCTCTTCAGCTCATATTATTTTCTTGGACAACAGATTAATGAAGCCACACGATAAGGAATCACCCTGTCTGAAACCTCCTTTGGTATCGAATGGCTCGGAGAGGTCCTACGAAATCCTGACTGCGCTTCTAGTGTTGTCCAGCGTCAGTTTACACAGCCGTATAAGTTTTGGGCGGGATACCGAATACAGACATGGCGGCGTAGAGGCAGCTCGTGCTGTCGAAGGCTGCTTTAAAATCTTTTTACGGATATTCTAAAAGATTTGGCGAACGGTGAATAACTGGTTAATGGAGGATTTATCAGAACTAAAACCATACTGATAAGATCAAATAAGTTTGTTGACGGTGAGCTTTATTTTCTTTCTTCTTTCCTACAGTGCGCTCAATAGGATCTTACAAGCGATATTGAGAAAGCTCATGCAGACAATGTGGTCTCCCTTGTTTTGGAATGGGCAGAGCGCACTTAGGTTTCAATCGTCTGCGAAAAGCTGATACATGCAGCTATTTGTCGCAATACATCATTAGTCAGCCGGCACTCCATCCACCCTTTGTTATTATTTAAGCTCGCAATCACTTGGCGGCCGCGGTAGCCGAGTGGTTAGCATTGCGTCCTGCCATTCGGAAGGCTCGGGTTCATATCCCGGTGCCAGCAACATCCAAAAGTTATGGAAAATTAATTTAAATAAAAAATTAAATTAAATTTTCTAATTGCGGTCGCCCCTCGGCAGGGAATGTCCATCCCTCCGAGTGTATTTCGGACATGAAAGAAAGCTCCTCGTAAAAAAACCGTCAGCCGTTCGGAGGCGGCTTAGTATAAACTGTAGGTCCCTCCATTTGTTGGAAAAACATCAAGACGCAAAAACCACAAATTGGAGGAGAAGCTCGGCCGAAAATCGCTTCAGCGGTTACAAAGCGCCAATTATATAATCACTATTCAAACTTCTGCAGAGTCGGACAATGGAACATCTATTTCATGGTCATCGATTGAGGGATCGGGATCATCATGATCTTGGCGGTTCGCTTCTAAAATCATCTGTAAGTCGTCTTGTCTATTAACCTGCTTCTCAAACCTTTCATACTCTCACATATCGGTCACTTTCTTTTTTGTCTGGTTAGGTGCCTCGATTCCATCTCCATCTCTCGGTATACTCGTATATCCCACCCGAACAGTACGCAGAATATTTTCATTTCATCGTGGAGCTTGAAGCGATGTTCCACAGTTCCCATATTCCTATTGGTTACTGATGACCATTAATTTGTCTGTTGTGATTGCAAGTTTTCGACGCTAAATCTGTAAAGACTTCCTCCTTTGGCCGACCATCGCGATTCTTGTATTAGTCGTACGATGACTGGACAGCGGCGACTTCAAAAATAAGAGACTGGAGATTCCACCGTCAGGCTTTCAAGTCGCAGTCCTTAGTACATTTGACATGGTCATCATCGAAATGGGAGTATCCCATCTAAGGCAGCTATTAACTGAAGCTGGCTTCTGCGTGCACAACCTCGGTAGGCACAACTTTGACCAGTGACCTAGGCCTCGGCACGTGTGGATGCTCGCGGTTACAGGATGCGTGATCAAGACGCAAGAGTAAACATTGAGAAGCAAGACACCACCCCATTGCACTTTCTTTTGGACTAAATTTTTTTAATATAAATTGAAAATATTTTTTTATCACTAATTGTTTCAACATAATTAAATGTGTGTGAACACCAATCATAAAGTTAACAGTCTCCTTAGATATTAATCTATTATCCAAATTAGACGGAATTTTTCTTTAATTTAAAACTCTCATTTCAGATCAACACAAATGGTATTCTGACATTCAACATCGAGTTCCCAGAATACATTAATCAACCATTCCCACTGGAGTATCCATCGATTGCGCCATTCTATGCCAATGTCGATACAACACTTGCCTATAACATAACCTCAATATCAGTGTTTGAATCAAGCGATGAACAACAACTGCAAAGAGCGACGGATTTAGTGAAATATGCATACCCAGATAAATCAGACTTTGTTGCAGACAAACTGATTGTGGCCACCTGGAAGAATGTGGGACACTTCAGTGCTAAGAATGATAAGCTCAATACCTTTCAGGTGAGTTTGTGGCGCAAAGTAATTAATTTAATAACATTTTTTTTATTGATTCTCCTCGAAATAGGCTGTTTTAATTGCAAATGAGGAGGAAACTTTCGTGCAATTCATTTACGAACACGATGGCATCCAATGGTTACAAGGCGAGACTGGCGCTTTGGGTTTGCCAGATATACGTGCACAGGCGGGTTTTGTCGCTGAGGATGGACGTCATTATTACATTGAGGGTTCCGGCACGGATAGTGTGAGTATTTCTTCGGCGCTTTCTTGCGATAGCCATTTATATATTATTATTTCACCCAATAGGCCCGTTTCACTTTCTCAGAAAACTCGAATATTGGTGTGCCCGGCGTTTGGTTATTACATGTGGGTGCTTTGAATGATACCGCCAACGTGGAAACGCCCATCGATCAGGAAGACTTCAATATTGTGCCACAAGCCGCCACTTGCGCTGAGAGCGGACACAAAACTTGCAACTTCAATGCTGATTGCCATGATAAGTCAGATGGTTTCTGCTGTGTGTGCCAAGAGGGTTTTTATGGCAACGGTAAAGCTTGTCTCAAAAATGATTACCCCATACGCGTTACTGGCACCTTGGCTGGCCAGATTAATGGACAAGCGATCGACGAACGCGCCAAACTGCAATCGTACGTCGTCACAGCTGACTCACGCAGTTACACAGCTGTGAATCCCGTAAGTGCAGAGTTGGGCGCCCAGCTGCGCCTTATTGTGCCTGTCTTCAGCGCCATTGGTTGGCTTTTCGCCAAACCATTGAATGGCGCTGTGAATGGTTATCACTTGACCGGTGGTAATTGCGTGCACTCATCGCGTATACGCTTCGATACGGGTGAGTCGTTGATTGTGAATCAGACTTTTGAGGGTTTGAACTACTGGGATCAGCTTTCTGTGAAGCTTGAGCTCTTCGGCGATGTGCCATTCGTGAGTGGTAATGCTAAATTACATATGGCCGATTTTGTGGATGAGTACACGTACATGTCTGCCAATGAGGTGCATTCCGTGCATACGCACACGATAGAAATTCCCGAAGAAAATCGTGTCATTAACTTCCAACTCGAACAGTCCATTTACTTCGATCGTTGTGTGCTCGATGATGCAGATCTGTCTACTGGCAAAAGTGTGTTACAAAAAGCTTCGAAGATTGTTTTGGACTACTTTGAGAGAGATCAAGCGTTGCGTACTAGTGTCTTGACCAAGATTGGTGTAGATGCCGAATCTAATGCTTGCACCGATGGCACTGCCATCTGTGGTGAGAACACTGTTTGTGTGCCGTATGAGGATACCTATCGTTGTGACTGTCGTCATGGTTTTGCGCCACAATTGCAGGCAGATAATTTGGAGGTCTGCGTAGATATTGATGAATGTCTGTTGCAGACACACGCTTGCGATGAAAATGCGCTCTGCACTAACAACGACGGTGGTTTCACGTGTGTTTGTTTCGATGGCTTCGAGGGTAACGGTTATCGCTGCTTGAAAAATGATTCAGCTGTTGACGAGCAAGCGGCGTATACACCGGATTACATTATCAGTGGTAATTACCAGGATGAGTGTCAGGTTAGTAGTAAAGAATTATATATATAAACAGTTAATATTTCATTTTCTATCCTTTGTACTCTTTCTGTAGCGTTGCTCACATGATGCCGATTGTGTGGAGGGCCGCTGTCAATGTCGTGCGGGTTTCGAGGGTGACGGCTATGAGTGCCATCATGTCTGTGGTCATGATCAAGTTTTGGAAAATGGCCGCTGTGTTCCCATTTTGTTGGATGAGCATCAAGTGCAACCTCAATGTAATTTCTTGGGTGACTGCACGTGCCCGGCTGGTTATGAGTTGGTCGAAGAGTCCCAAGTTTGTCGTTATACCGCACAATACAGCACCGATTACAAGTCAGAAGAACTGGGTGAGTAGTTGAGAGTTGAGTATAAGGTAATGAATTCGTGCTCAGACTAGACCAGTAGTTACTGAATTATGTATAGAAAAAAGTGGAAAGACGGGAATGTATATATCTACGGGTGTAATTGCTTGTGCCTCCGCTTGATATGTTATACAACATCACCAGGTTGTTCATTATAAAACTCAATCATCTTCGAAAGAGTTTTACATCTTGTTCTTCACGAAGGTTAGGCTAGATTGATGGTAGGGTTTGAGAAACCGAAATCTGACGGATACACAACTCAACTGAAGAACATGTCAGCTTACACAAAATAATAACAGAAATCACAACTAAACGTAGAATGCTACCGAGAAATGAAAAGAGTGAGCGGAAGGCAAGGCCATCGTTAACAGTGAAGACGTCCATATCTATACCGACGAATGTAAAGGCAAGGCAAGCACCCCAGCAGGATTTCTCTGAAACCACGAAAATAACCAAGGTAGCTTCAGACTCAATGACTCAATGATAATTCTGTCTTCAAACAGAGATTGTGAACTGTGCTTTAATAAGAAAATCTATCAGGTTTCTGATGGACAGTTAAGCGTCATTAGGGTAATGCAGCGTGCAAATAGAAAGTTCAATTTGAAAAGAGATAGTTAACAGATTATCGCGGGAAAACACACAATTGGGTACCGGGTCACACGGATGTACATGGCGCTGGCGCCGCCAGCGAAGGTTTCGCCATTGTTTCAGCGCCTTAAAATGTTGTCTAATGCAATGGATTGTCCAGGAATACTTTGGACCTTTCGCTGCACAGTTCCATTGTAGGACGTACTACCAAGTTATTTTGTAGACATATCAAGCTGTTACTCACGTTAAGCAAAAAGGGATTTTAGTATTCTCCTGGGTGTCTCCCTGAAATACCACATCCACAACCTAGGTAAGGTATTAGCTAAGTACAAAGCGTGCACAGAAGATGTCGAAACCTTTGCAAGTGTCTGGCCTTCAGCCAATTAAGACGTCATATCTTTCATGTAGCCTCCCATTCCAGCTTTACTGATGTGAGCACACTTGGTTGAAAGCTATTAAATCAGTTTTTTAAATCGAGGGAAATGTTCGCCAAAGCATAATTGGGTTAAGCTGGGGGAGCACAATGAGCTTCAATAGCTTAGATGCCACCGCATGCGGCCAAGTCCTCAGCATCTCCTTTAAACCAACCAAAAAGAAGGTCTTGTAGTTTCCATTGTACGTGAATTCGTATCTGAAGAGGGGTCGTATTCACACGAAGATATTGGCAGGTTATTTGTATTTGTCAACGATATCTTATCGACCTCAAGACATAGCAGAATGAAAGTCAAAAGTTGTTTTTTTAGTAGTTATCCTGCTTAAAGAAACCAAACCGCGCTCAAAAATCAGTTTAGACGTGTAAAGGTTGGATGATCAAGGTCTTTCCGTCAAACAGTTTAGACCCGTAAAGGTTGGATGATCAGGGTCTTTCCGTCAAACCGCTCGTCCGACAAGTTTTAACTTATGCTTCGGTGCCATATGTGAAATGCTTTGAGCAAACTTCCTTGGGCTGATTGCTAAACTGAAAAGGACTTTGGGATCAAAATGCTTTTAGAGACCACTCGTATGAAGAGTTCCTTGCGGATTTTGGTGCCATCTCCAGTCCCTGGTAGTGCATTCTTAGCAAATATGGTTGGATTTAGAGTTTCAAAAAAAGAAGACGGATCACATAAGTTGTAGATTGAAGTTCAGGGTAGGTAAGGTCATTGTATTAAAGCTCCAACTTTGTGGTGTTTGTGAACTAGGGCTCGGTCGGTTCATAACTAGTATGCGGAGAGACTGGTAATAAACTATGCCCTGACCGTATCACATACAAAAACGATTGAAATCTAAATAGTAAGTAGAATTTAAATAGGCGGTAGGGCTATAAAGAAAGGAGAATCTAAGGAATGCCATGGTTAGTGGAGGATCTGAAGTCCTCTAGGCATCTATGAAGCGCTTATAAGTAGTGTTTTGGAAAATAGAGTTTACTAAAGAAGACTGATAATCTAATAAGTTCCCTTCAAAATTTCAGTACCCTGTGATGTGGATGCCAACTGTCACATAAATGCCACATGTGAGTGGTATGAGAATGAAATGCGTCACGCCTGCACCTGTAATCATGGCTTCCAAGGTGATGGCTATAACTGCGAACTAATCGACACATCTTGCACTTATGTAAGTAACTTGAAAACGTAAGAACAGAATATAATAAAAGCTTTTGCTTATAAACTTCACTCCCCACAGAATGCCGACGTCTGCGACCCACACGCCTTCTGCGAATACAACGACTCACGTTGCATATGCGAGGAAGGCTACGAAGGCGATGGCTATCATTGTCAGTTGGCGCCCGATTGCCGTGATAACGCTACGTGTGGACAGAATGCTTTCTGCGATGTGGGAGTTTGTCAATGCTTGGCCGGTTTCGAACGCGATGTGTCCGATATTTGCGTGCCGGCGGGACGTTGTGGTCCTGTCTTTTGCGGTGCAAACGCAATCTGCAAGTGGGACTCCGTACAGGGCGTACAATATTGTGACTGCATTGAGGGCTATGCGGGTGATGCCTTGGAGGGTTGCCGCAGCATACCGCCACCATGCAATGTGCGTAACAATTGTGGTGTTCATGCCACATGTGAGCCCACCGAGTGAGTAAACGGCAGGATAATGCGAATTTTGCTTTAATTTAACAAATTTCTTACTCTCTCCACCATAGCGATCCGGCCATTTATGAGTGCCAGTGTAATGCTGGCTTCCACGGCGATGGTTATGTTTGTGTAGAGGATCAAAACTGTCTCAACACGCCGCAAATGTGCGATATGAACGCCAAGTGTTTGTCCACTAATAATGGGCTGGTCTGCATGTGTAATCAAGGTAAGTAGTAAGGGCTGACTCACTGCTCGACTTACGAGATCAAATTTTTTTCAAAAAAAAATACATTTTTTCTTTGGTGCTGTTACTTTTGGTTGATTCCACTCTTTATTTTGATTTTTTTTTGGTAATAATTTTTACTTCTTTACTTTCTGTTCATACGAAACTGTGCGCGGACCCTCACTATTACACGCAGTGCAAAAGCAATAACCGAATATCGCTAAGCCGAGTAGTATGTTGAAGTAACCGTTATTGCGATCCCAGGTCAGCGGGTGTAGTAGAAATTCACGTAAGCCACCCATTGTTGTCATTCTTGGCTTTGGTGCATGTCCACCACTTATTTGCGGCCCGCTGGGTCTCATCGTGGGCGGCACTGTAGCGAAGAGTCGACTCTTTCTCATTGGTTGCAGTGTCTTGAGCTTCTTGGTTGCTAGGCTATGTATAGTTGGAAATTTTGGCAAATAATGTAATTTACGTATTAAATTTTGAAGAAACATTTTTTCCAATTATTTGTAGAAAAAAAACTTTTTTCGTTGGAATTTATTGAATTGACACTGAAAGGTGAAGCTTGGGCTGTGTGAAATGTATTATTATAGGAGATTTGAGAGTGTATTTTCGATAAAAAAAGTTTTGAGATATACTTTCATGCAAAAATTTCCAGGAGCTCTACTGAAGGCAGTCAGGAATAGATCCTTAAGCGACTGAAAAAAATTCGATACTTTAGTCCATTACCCTGAAGGCAGAGATGAATGTGTGAGTCGCGCAACCTGGAAACGTGAGCAACCCTTGTGCAAGATGCGGTAACCAACCAGTGTGGAGCCTTGGGTCAAGTATCACAAATTGAAACGTTGCACCTGGAATGCTTCGTCTCTTAATTGGGAAGGTGCCGCTGCGCAGCTGTCTGATGTCCTGATGGACGGGACATGGACGAAAGCCAGTTGCCTCTTTTGGCAGCTACTATAACTATATAACATATAAATTAGCACAAATGTGGTGTTGAATTCGTGGTGTGAGAGAGGCTCCGTTGCCAAATACTGGCATTCACTCAGGTGGATGAACGTCTCGCCATAATCCGCATCAAAACGAAATTTTTCAACACAATGCTGCTTTACACCCACGCCCCGACGGAAGACAAAGACAGCACAAATTCAGTCACCATGAGGAAACATCCTCAAATGGGTTAAGGCTGATCGACTTTGCAGGTGCTTGAAACATCGTTGTGAGTACTACTAGAATTTAGCGCAAAAAAAATCAACAAACTACTTGGCTGTCCCCTGATCGAAAAATCAAACCAACCAAACCAGATCGATCATGCTGCGATAGATGGAAGACATGTATTCAGTGTTCTTGACGTGCGTACACTCCGAGGACCCAACATCGGCTCGGACCACTGTCTTGTTGCAGCGAAGATACGCATGCGCCTCTGTGTATCGCAGAAAGCCCGTCAACAAACACAAGGAAAGTTCGACGTCAAAAAGCTGCAATCACAACAGATTGCCGAACGGTTGTCTACTCGACTTGCACTCCCGTCTCTCGGAGAGCACTCATCGTAGTGCAGAGAAAACAAACTGCCTACCTCGCAATCTATTTTTGGTCGGCCACAAAACATGCGTTGGGATAGATACGGAGAACTGGAGAGGAAAGCAATATGAATTTACATACAAAAAAAGAAAGAGTCCGAAATGTGTGAGTATGAAGAGCTTGAGAAGCTGGCCGACAAAGGTAATGCTCGAAAATTCTACGAAAAACAAAACGGCGATTTACAGAAGGTTTCAAGATCGAAACAGACAAGAGTTTCACCGCTGGTCAGGGTTTTGGAATGAAAGGGTTCATCACAGAAGGAATATTTTACAATCGACTGTCATTAATTTTCTCAACATGGTTTTCGAACTTAGAGGTTCTCTAAAGAAAATTTGAGAAGAGAAAAAAATCCCTCTCAGGGTAATGTAACCAATAATAAATTAAAGGAGATTGTTTTTTATATTAGGAGAGGTTTAAAAAATTTTCGAAAAGTTCATCTGTCATTCTGAAATATTTTCTCCAGCTTAGATGCTCTTTGAAGAAAAATTTGAAAAAATATGCGCGCTTTTTGTAGCAGCCGCGGACCGGATCGTCGATATATATCCCTTAAGAAAATTTCAATAAGTAAAACAATGATTTCCAGTAGAATAAGTTATAGAAGCAACAAAAGCAAATCATTTTCTAGTGCCGTCTTCAAAAAGTTTTGCTGGACAGCTTGAGTTTTTTCTTAAATGAAAAGAAAGAGACTTGCTTATATTATTATATGACAAGTTCTGGGTTAGCGCTGAGGTTAGCTCGTCGTACGCCGGGATGTTTCCCAAAAACGGCGACGTTCGTTTGCATTTATGGCACATGCTCGTCTACACGTATGCACTGCTCCGAATGGTGGAGGAGCAAATCCTAGCAACTACCCTTCCAGAGTGGTAGTAGATCGTCGACACCTCTAAATATGAATAATCTTTAAGGTGGGAAGTTACATCCATTGCATCTAAATACTTGGTCTAATGTATAAAATCAAAGGATATTCCTAACCATCTCCTTAGGTAGGCAGTAATACCATAGTGGTGCATTGACGTTGAAGTGGTGATGTGTTGATGTGATGTGATGCCATTGCTGTGATATATTGTCATGATGTGATGACTTTAAGCGATGTACTAATTTAATTGCTGTTGTTAATGTGCGAACTCCAAAGCGCTGGTTTTGGGTTCGTCACAATATACTCGTATGTATAGATCTAGCGGTCGCCTGATGTTAGCTAATGAATTACAAGTAGCAGTTTTCCCGACAAATATGCTCTATTCTCCCGTGTTAATGCGAATATATTATGAAAGAGTTTTCCACCATTCTGGGGACCTAGAACTTTTAAGTAAAATTAGATTAAGTTGATGATAGATTTATTTAGTATATCCAAGTCATCAGATCATTGACTCTAATACTCTGCAGGTAGTGTGTAGATTTTCATTAGAAAAGTTTCGCCTAAGGACCCGCTTGGATAATGTTGAGCAAACTTGTTGAAAGAATTATAAGACCATGACTCAAACTGTCTTAATTTAATAGGAAAACACTTTACACAGTCACCGAGACTTCAACTACTTCCGCGTTGATCAGTGAGAGCTTTTAACCTAAATGTTTCAACATCTGCATAGCAAAATCTAAGAGATCGAGCAGAAAGTGCTGCGACTCTTCGTACCTCAAAATCTTAACTTTGTTGCAGTTCACAAAAGCTCAGAAGAGTAATGCAATTGGGATTATCCTTAGGTTAGGACATGTTATTCCAATATTCATCTCATCTCGCTGAGGACATTAAGCTCTCCAGTGGAAGATCGCATCAAATCGCATGAGTTAAGAGTTCATTCCAATCTTTGAGTAATACGAGCGTCAAATGGTCTGTCTGTAAACAATTCAGGCACTCAGTGATCCGTGCCTTTCATAATCTGATTTTTGGTAAAGGAGTTTTGAGATAGATTTGTCTTTGGTTGAAATCCTTCTAAAAGACCTCATCTCAGCTTATCACATTCAACTATTTGAAATAAAACTCTATTTCATTTTGCAGGTTTCTATGGCAATGGTTCTCTCTGTTTGGAACGTCAACAACACGAATCGGGTTTCTTGCTCGTCAGTCAAGGCGTGGTCATTGTGCGTGTGCCATTAAATGGTAAAAATGTAAAACCCATTTCGGTAGCCTCAATGGCCATTGGACTGGACAAGGATTGTGTAGAGGGTCGCATTTACTGGGGTGATATTTCGTCGAAGAAAATTGTTAGTGCTAAATATGATGGTACGGACTCGAAGACATTCCTAGAAGATGGTGAGTTGAAAAATAATTTAAATATATAATTTGATATTTTATTTTTATTTTATGCCCGCCGCATCATAGACATCGAATCACCTGAGGGCATCGCCATCGACATCGTTTCGCGACGCATCTATTGGACTGATTCGGTTAAGGATACCATTGAGGTGGCCAGTTTGGAGGATCCGACATTGCGCGCTGTCTTGGTTAATAAGAATTTGGTGAATCCTCGTGGCATTGCTGTTGATCCATATAGAGAGTGAGCAGGCGAAGGGATTAAAAGAAATCTTGATGTTTTACCTTTTTGGTTTTTTGTAGAAAACTTTACTGGTCTGATTGGAATCGTGAATCGCCTAAAATCGAAATGGCCGATCTGGATGGTACTGGTCGTGAAGTGTTATTGGGTAGCGATGCAGTGAATCTACCCAATTCGTTGGTCATACTCGAGAGTAGTGGCGAACTGTGCTATGCTGATGCTGGCACCAAGAAAGTGGAGTGCATTGACTCCTACTCGAAGCAATTGCGCACCATTTCCAATGATTTGACTTATCCTTTCGGCCTGACATTCACACACAATCAATTCTACTGGACCGATTGGACAACGTAAGGACTTATATTTCTCGTTCTACTTTGGAGATTATTCTCTTTAACTTTCTCATTCCTTCTTCCACTCAGTAAGAAACTGGAGAGCGTCGACACGTTTGGCAATCGCCAAAAGGGCATTCAGACACCTTTCTTCGGCAGCCACAAAATGTACGGCATGACGGCCATCGAGGATAGTTGCCCGCAAATAAACAGTCCTTGCCAGATCAGCAACGGCGGTTGCGTTGATGCACGCATTTGTTTGGTGAACAGCAAGGCTCCATCGGGTAAGAGCTGCAAGTGCACAGCTCTGTCTAAGTCCTGCAACGCTCCGCCACAGTTTGGCGGACAATTTTAAAATGGCGGCAGCATTTTCGTTTAATTAACTAATACATTAAATAAGAGGAAGCTTAATTTATTAAAATTCTTTTCTGCCATTATGGCAACCTCCCACACACACACACACACACGCAGATATATATTTAGTTGAAACAAAAATATGAAAGTAAAAATATTTATTTATAAGCTAAAACACCAATGATTTTTTTTTAATAATTTTTTATGCTCTGTGCATAAATATATATGTATGTATGTGTTCGAAAATATAGTTTTTTCGATAAATTTAAGAAATAAAGAAAAATACATATAATTTTTGGAAAATTCGAATTTTAATTATAACTAATTACAGGCCGAAATGCGTGAGTATGAAAAGCTTGAGAAGCTGGCCGTCAAGGATAATGCTCGCAAACTCTAATTTGAAGATACGGTGACTTACAGAAGGTTTCAAGACCGGACAGAATCTTATAGGACACAGAGGGGTGAGCTGGGGACGGATGCCCAGAGCATACTGAATTTATGGAGGGAACACTTCTTCAGCCTGCTGAATGGCAGTGAAAATGAAACACCTGGAGATGGTGAACCCGAAATCGATGACGATGGAAAAGACGTTCTATTACTCGACTATGAAGAAGTTCAAGAAGCAATCGCTCGCTTGAAAAACAACAAAGCGGCGGGAAACTAAGTGTGCTCTGCCCAATCCACAAAAAGAGAGAGAAAGCCTCCTTTATATCGCATATAAGACACTATCGAGACTATTGTGTGAAAGACTAAAGCTCGCCGTCAACAAACTTACTGGACCTCATCATGCGCCAAATCTTGGAAAAGACCCGTGAAAAGAGGATCGACACAGAATACCTCTTCGTCGATTTTAAAGCAGCCTCAATAACTTCGCCCTGACTTTTTCTTTCTCCAGACTTGATAAGGAATCGAAGGATTTGGGTTAGGTAGTGAAAGAGGGCAAGACGAAATATCTCCTGTCATGAAACAAATAGTCATCTTATTTGCGACTCCACGTCACTGTTGACAGTTCTAACTTTGAAGTCATAGATAATTTCGTCTATCTTGGAACCAGTATTAACACCAACAACAATGTCAACCTGTAAATCCAACGTAGAATCACTCTTGCCAGGAGGTGCTTCTTTGTACTGAGTAGGCAATTGAAAAGTAAGGTCCTCTTTCGACCAAACTCTAGAAGTCGCTCATTGTTCCCGTCCTGTTATATGATGTGAAGGCATAGACGATGACAACATTTAATGAGTTGGCGTTGGGGGTTTTCGAAAAAAAGGTTTTGCATAAGATTTATGAACCTCGGCACGTTAGGAACGGCGAATACCGCAGCCGATGGAGCTGTATGGGATGTACGACGATATTGACATAATTCAGTGAATCAAGAAACAGCGGCTGGTCAGGCTAAGTCATGTGATCCGGATGAATAAAAATACTCCAGCTTTTAAAGTTTTTGATGGGTACTATATCCGGTACTAGTAGAGAAGGTACTAGGTATTACCAATTGATGCCAAATAGTGAAAAGAAGAAATAAAGTGCGCAATGTTGTTAAACCGGCTATAATCGCTCAAGCGGTGACTACGCCAGTAAAGAAGAGGTATAATTACATTATAAAATATCTCCATGATACAACCATAACTTTTATAAAAACTATACAGTCCGTACATTAGGAGAATATAATTGGATCGACGGATTAACTACGAGTTCATCCAAACTCGCACAAACTGAAGCCAGTCGGAAATTATAAAAACAGCACACGCAATTAGGAAACTTTAATGAATATCTTTTTTTTATTAATTCAATTTTTTCTTAATTTTATTCCAAATTACATTTTATTTTCTAACAATTAAAATATTTTTTCCATTACTTTTTCAATATTATTTCCAATTGCAATTTGTAGAATTTCATTTTGAAAGTGCTTTTATTTTTTTCATTTATTCATATTATATCTTCTCTTTTTATGAACTATATGGAATTTTACAGTTATAGCCGCAACATTTGCAAATACGTTTTATATGCAATATACATCATTCAATTTATTTTCATTGCAATATATCTGCTTTAACATATTTTCTTTCTTCTACATGTTTGCTTACATTTTTAAATTTAATTTAATTTTAACAATAAATATTAATGTTTTTTTTTTTAATTGCTAGTTTTTACAATATGAAATCTGTTAAGTATACCGGTGACCTAATGTGCTTAGTTCTATTTAAAAGAAAATTTATTTAAGCCGTGCAACTCTTATTCGCGCATCTGGAGCTTGAAATATTAAACACTAAAAATGAGAGATTCGAAATAATTGCATTTTAAATATTTTCTAGACAAAAGTTCATTTATGTTCAATTATTTATTGTAATTTTTGTCTGTTTGTCAATGCAGTTATCAACTTAAAAGAAATTAGAATTTTCGTTCTATCAAAAGAAATACTTTTTTCGAATAGCTTTAAAATAAAAGACTATTAAATTTGTTATTTCAAAAGTCATTGAAGTTTTACGATTAATATTTATCAAAAAAAGGAAAAGAATGATTTTATATAATTTAATGTAATTTTGGCTGTAGTTCTCTATTTTATTTTATGTTAGTTGATTTATTTAATTTTATTTTATTTTATTTTATGTTAGCTTATTTAATTCTCTTTAATTTATGTTAATTTATTTCATTCTTTTTATTTTATTTTATTTTGCTTATTTTAAATTTATTTTATTTTATTTTAATTTATTTAATTTTATTTTATTAATTTAATTTAATTTAACTTTATTTTGTTTTATCTTATTTTTTATTTATTTTATTTTATATTATTTTGTTTTCATTTTATATTTAGATATAATTAATTTTATTTTCTTAATTTTATTTATTTAATTTTATTTCCTTTCTTTCGTTGTAATTATATTTTTATTTTTATTTATTTTATTTTCTTTATTTTAATTTACTTGATTTAATTTAACTTAATTTAATTTTAATTTATTTATTTTATTTTATTTTATTTTGTTTTCTTTTTTATTTTTATTTATTTTATTTTCTTTATTTTATTTTACTTCATGTAATTTAATTTAATTTTATTTTATTTTATGTTAGTTTATTTAATTCTCTTAATTTTATGTTAGTTTATTTCATTCTTTTTATTTTATTTCATTTTGCTTATTTTAAATTTATTTTATTTTATTTTAATTTATTTAATTTTATTTTATTAATTTAATTTAAGTTAACTTTAGTTTGTTTTATCTTATTTTTTATTATTTAATTTTTTTTTATTTTGTGTTCATTTTATATTTATATATAATTAATTTTATTTTCTTTATTTTACTTTATTTCATTTTATTTAATTTTATTTCAATTCAATTCAATTCAATTTCAATTTAACTTAATTTAATTTTAATTTATTTATTTTATTTTATTTTATTTTGTTTTCTTTTTTATTTTTATTTATTTTATTTTCTTTATTTTATTTTACTTCATTTTATTTAATTTAATTTAATTTAATTTAGTTTTATTTAATTTTATATTAATTTATTTTAGTTTTTTATTTAGTTTAATTTTATTTCATTTTTGTTTTTTATATTTATTTTATTTTCTTTATTTTATTTTAATTTTATTTATTTCATTATATTTAATTGATTTCTATTAAGAACTATTATCTTACTTAATTTACATTTTTATTATATTTTATTTATTTTTCTTTTGATTATTAATATTTTATTTTATTTGATTTCACTTTATGTTATTTTTATTTATTGTTTAATTTACTTTTTTTCTTAGTTAATTTTATTGTATCTTATTATTTAACTATTTTTTTCCTTATATAAAATTTATTTTAATTTTAATTACATTATTTATTTGATTTTGTTTTATTTTATTTTATTTTATGTTATTTATTTTTCATTTTATTTTATTTGACTTTATTTTATTTGATATATTTATTTTTTCTTTGTTCATTTTTTTAATTTTTTTTATTTTATTTTATTTTTTTTTTAATTTTAATTATATTTTAATTTTTTATATTTATTTCATTGTCTTAATTTGTTTAATTTCATTTATTTCATAATATTTAGTTAATTAAATTAATACATTTTTTCTAGTTAATAATAGTTTATAATATTTTATTTTATGTTACTTTCATATTTAATTATTTTTTTTTTGTTTAATTTACTTTTTTATTAGTAAATTTTATTATATTTTATTATTTAACTCCTTTTTCACTATATTTTATTTAATTTAATATTAATTTTATTATTTAATTTATTTTTTTTTTATATTATTTTATTTTAATTTATATATTTTTTAGTTGATGTCATTTCATTTTTTAAAATTATGGTTTATTTAAATTATGTGCAATTTAGTTTTATTTTGTCTTATTTTTTTTGTTATTTTATATTTTTTATTTGGTGTTATTTTATATAATTTTATTTTATTACATTTGTCTTTGATTTGCTTTTTTCATTTTCATTATATTTTTACACTTTTATTGAAATTTTTATTTTGTTTAATTTATTATTATTTATTTTATTTTGTATTTTTATTTTGTTTAATTTATTATTATTTAATTTATTTTGTATTTTATGTTTTTTTCATTAATTTTTTCATTTTGTATTTTTTATGTTATTTCATTTTATGCTTGCATTATATAATATTTAATTTTATTACATTTATTACATATTATTCTACTATTTTTATTTGTTATTTTTTACTATAATTTTTCTTAATATTTGTTTATAAATTTTCTTGTTTTTTCTATCATTTACCAATTTTTAATTAATTACAACGCATAACACTATTTTTATTTGCTGTAATAAACAAATTTCCATTGCCTAATTATTGAATGAAATTCAAAATAATTTATGTTTTTTGTTTTTCTTTTCTACTGTTTCAGATTTACCAGTTAATTTGTTGACTAATTTTTTATTTACAATTTTTTATATACACAAATTTAGGTATTTTCTTTGCCAAAGTGCTTATCTAATTATATAGTAATTGTAGTAGTTTGCTTTTCGAGTGCAGCTATAATTAAGATTATTTATTTATAATTATAACTATTTAGGTTTATTTCCAATTCATATTTGCTTGAGAACGTGTAAGGCCTTATAAATATATTACAGAAGTAACTACTTATAAATATTATGGGTTATCTTAATGCCAATAATTTGTATTTCTATTTCCTTTTTTCGCCATGTTTAACAGATTTCAACGGTCCCAGTCAATTTGGGTCACGACTCACACTTATTGCTAATAAAATTCATTTTCTAAAGTTTCGTTTCTAAACATTTTACTTACAATTTCATTTTGCTTATTTCTTTTAGCAATTTTTTTTTTTTTTTTGTCAATATTATATTACATAATTTTAAATATATTTTTATTTTTTCGTATGCCTATAAATACAGTCATAGATCTTCTTCGTATTGATTTTGTTTTTTGTTTTTTTTTTACAAATGTAATTTCACTGATCATAATATCATCTCTAAATCACTACTTTCCATTCGTGTAAAGCATTATTAGTATACCAAAGCGTTTATCAGTTTTACTAAAATGTTTCAATTCTCAATTAGCATAACAGTAGGTTATATATGATCTATCTTTCAGTTGTCACCTATTTATTTACATACTTATGCAATGAATAAATTTATGTTTTTCTCTTAATTTTTAATTCATGGAACTAAACCTAAAATAGTGTCTAATTTGTTATATGCTATTGGTGCTTTTTAATTTATACATATAAATCTAAATACTTAATTAGGTTTCCTAAAATTTTAGTTTAAAACTAAAATTGACATTTTTTGTTTTTGGTTTTTTTGGTTTTTTTTTTTTTTATTTTAAAACTAGGGTTTTGGGTAGTTGGTGACTGATTGTATCGAAATTTTAAAAAAATTAAAAACAAAAAAAAAAATAATTTTATTTTTTATACTTGGATTGATTTTAGTTCCTCGCAGTATAGATTCTGGCGCTGAAGGATCATTTTATCTGTGAGAGGTATCATGATTAATATAAATGTTTTCTTAAAAATATATTTTAAAAAGAAAAGGTTTGAATAAACATTATGTGCCTAAGAATCACCGATATTTTGTTTTTTTTTTTAAGTGTTCAAACTATCAACTATTAATTATATTTAATGTTATTTTGTGCTTTGGCTATTTTATGTTCACCATTCCTTTGTACAATTGAATTTATGGTTTTTCGTAATGATATTCTTTATAACTTTAATTTGTAACTACAAAATACTATTTACATCTATTTTACAAACCTTCAAAAAAACTAAAAGACATTAGAAATTGGGGTCTTTATAATAATGTGTTCCCTTGTATAGTACGGACTTTTTATGATTCATACAAGCTCTCCAAAAATATGGTATTTTTATATAACTAGGGGTTGATGTACTCACCTTTCTCTTTTCGATCAGCCAAGCAAACACACACACGTATGGATCATTCAGTTTCTTTCATTTCATTCGTTACGTTCTTACACACAGTGCCTATGGCACAAAATAAAATATTGCACGACGGCGGCGTCACAAAACTCTTTTTATTTAAAAGCGGAATACGGACGGGCGGCAGGTGTTGACAAATAATTATTTTTCCAAAAAAATTATCTCAGAAACATTTATTTTTACGAAAGACACTAGTCCAGTAAAGCAACGTATAAATCATAAAATAAAAAGAAAAGTAAGGTTAATACCTATATACTGGAAATCGAAGGTTTATAAAATATAATTTTCAATTAATGACGTTGCAATTAAGCAAAATACCTATATATTATCCTTAAGCCAAGGGATTTCGAGAGTTTAGGGTTTCATAATTTTCATCATCTTCATTTCGGTGTGTAAAATCATAACACAAATATTTAAAAACCACTGCGTAGAGTCACCCAAACCTCCTGATCAAAACCTTAGGCAAACTTGCGTGCAGATTAGTTATATACCAAGCTGATAATCGCCTCGCTGATCTAGATCATCTAAGTTGAAGTAGATTCAAAAAAATATTGTTAAAAAAGAGAAACGAGAAAAAATAATGTCACTCCCTAAGTCAAAATAACAAATATTTTTATGAAATAAATCATCGATAGAGCCGAGATTCAGCTGGAGAGTTTGGTTAATGGTTTTTAGAACTTCATTCCAAAGACCGCCTGCAGAGTTTTCCGAGTTTTGTTTTAACTACTATTCGACAGCGCTGATCGGAGTCACCCCCTGTCTTTTAGATAAGCGAAGCGAAAATGAAGTTACTACCTTTCATAGAGTTCTAATTTTCATCGGGCTTGAGAGTGTGTAAACTGACCCTAAAGTGGTAAATATTTAGTTCCTAAAGGATATAAGGAGAAAACAACGCCTACAACTAAGTCGTTTCAAGAAAGAGAAGTACAACATTTATCTGCAAAAAAGTTTGGAAAAGATCGGTTTTAGGTTCACTATCCGGATAGAAAAAAGATTTCAAACAAATTCAACAATACTGAAAAATTCTTTAGAACAGATCTGTCAGGGGTTTACTCACGGGGAAAAAATAGTGTTTATGGTAAACTGAGCGATCCAGATATCGGATTTTTCTTACAGACGTTCTTTAATTGCACATACCCTTTTGTTAGTAAAATCGATATATAGATAAGTGAAGAGCAGTGCCTTTGCATAAAAATAATCCACGGACTTATAAAAGAAACTGTGGTTTTCTAGAAGAAGTGAAACCCATATAATTTAATGTTATGGCCGAGAACTTAATTTTATCATAAAAATAAGGGCTTACAATTTTAAAAATGATTCCAGCAGTGGAACCCAATTTTCTACCACTTAATGCAAAGCGACTTCGCAAAACTCTATAAAAAGTATTCCAACGTTATAAAATCAGATGATTTTGGAAGCCACGCCACAGTCCCTAGGCGCGAGATAATACACCAAAGTTTGATTCAATAAATTGATTGTTTTGTTGGCTCTAAGGCATGTAGCACAGTCTTTATGGAAACAAAGGTCGTCCACGTCAAAGTCCTCCAATTCAAGCACGAAAAAGCCACTAATCATGGCTTTATAGTATTCCCCATTGACTGTCACATTATGACCGGCTTCATTTTTGAGGAAATATGGAGCAATGATTCCCTCTGCGCATAGAGCAACGAACGTGTGACGCGGTTGGTGGTCGTTCAGCGTCAATTCTTGCACGGGTCTTCAGCAAAATCAACCACAAAGTGATTGGGTACAGCTACAATTGTTCCGAACTATGATTAATGGACTCATTCGGGTCTTCTTCGATATTCTGCTCTACAGCAGCAATAGCGTCTTCGGTGCGCAACGTTTTGCACCTCAAAGGATGCGCGTGATGTGAAAACAATCCATGATTATGGTAATATTTTGGTAATAAACAAACGTTGTTCAAATATTGACTCATTGAAAGCCATCTATCTCAAATAGAAAACATCTTTCGAAAGGAAAATTTAGGTAGAGATACTCCTAAAGTATTAGCAATTTTTATCAGAAACAATTACGAATTTTCAAATTCGACTGAAAAAAAATTTAAAATTTAAAAATATAGCGCAGTGAGCGTACTAAAATTAATTTAAATATCAATTAACAATATTCACAATTGGATTTTAATTCAAAATGAAAGGCTGTTTCTATGAGCATAGGTACTTTGCTAAACAAAAAAATATTTATAAAGAAAATCGATTTCAGGGAGTTAATTTCGAATAAATCAATTTGGTTATATTAGATACTAATAAATATCTATATATCTATAACCATAAACAAAATTATAATATTGTACATTCACAATGCATTTGCTTAAGAAATATTATTTTCAAATAAAAACTTTAGACTTTTTGATACTACAATTGAACTAGTCACTTTATGTACAGTTTATGATAACTCTGCTACCATGTTTAAGCTATTTGCTACTAATTTACATTTCTACAACTTTTTTTGTATGAAATCGTTGCTTATGAACGGGTTCAGATACGATCATATAGTCGTTTGAATCCGCTGGCGACGTCTCACTGCTACTCGCCACGAACATTCTTTACGATGTTTTGAATTCACGATTTGTTTTTCTACTCGTACGTATACTTTTTGTGTTTAACTACTTTTTGTATATCTCCGCCGAAGTTAACATTTTTCATGTATAATTTTTTATGTTTTTTTTCTGTGATCTGCGTGATGTGTTCTAACTACTCGTACTTGATTTTGACTCCGCTACATTTACGACAATCGACGATTTTCGTTTCCGATTTTCAGTTGCTTCAACGCCTCCGACGTGACGACGTTTCGCTTCGGTTTGAACGCCTTAGCACCGCTCCGATTTCTACTTATATTATATCCATTTATTTTTCTTCGATATCGATGAGCGGAGTCTACGACCCCACATAAGGTTGTATCATACAATTGTCCCCTGCAAATGTTGCGGTGATTGCATTTGACCGGATTGTTGGGAATCCTGTTGTGGCACTTGTAGTGGTGAATTGTTGTTACTCGATGTGGGTGAATTACCAAGATCGGCGGTGTTGATGGCGAGCGATGAACCACCGCCCAGTGTGGAGCCGCCGAGTGCTGAGGGATTTATGCCACCGCCAGGACCACCGGCAACGATGCAGGGTACACCGAGTATGGGTGTTGGTTCTTCGGGTGGTGTGACCTGTGTGCGTTTGTGTGTGTGTGTATCAAAGAGGAAGAGAGAGTGTGTGTAGAGAGTAAAGTTTCAATATTTTTTTTTTTTTTTGTAATCAAACACTGACCTCTAAGCCAATACTGCCGTTGAGCGCAATCTTAATGGGATTCGTGTGATTCGTTGCTTGCATTAGCGTCGTAAAGTGACTAATGCCGATCTCTTCCAGCGAAGATTTCCGCCGGCCATGACTAACGCCCACATTGGGCAAGCCTTGCCGTAGCGATGAGGAGCGCCGCAGCAAAATATCATTGTCGATCTGCAAGTGGAAATAAACGGAACGAAACCAATTCAAAAACGGGAAATGTACCAATTTTTAAAAAAACAACAACACAAAATGGGGTGTCGTTTTCGAGTGATAGCAAAAAATAAAAATAAAAATTTTTAGAGTACAAAAAAAATTACAACACTAATTAGTATAAAAATTGCTTTCGGTTTACTTTTGCAAAATATTTTTGAACGTGAATTAGAAAATTAAATATAATTTAATATAAAAATAACGTCAAAAATTCCACGTTTCCTTTCTTGGTTTGAGTTCAATATTAATCCATATAAATATATTTATTATTTTAATACGATATATAAATGCTAATTAATCGGATGCAGATACGAATGTGATGATTTGCACGACTCCACAATTATCCTCGCCCGCGGTGAACTCAAGCCATCAACAATCAGTTAGTTGGTTAGACACACATATGACGCACACCGTTGGTGGATGGTGTGCTGGTGATAAATAGTGATAAAAATGTACTCGACTCGCATACACGGTGCTCGGTGTTCGGTGAACGGTAGTGGCGGTGTCGATGCTTTGGTTGCAGTTGGTGATTGTGGTTGGTGCTATTCTTAACAGTTGATTGCGGTTAACATATGGTTCGTGATGGGGGTTAGTGATGAGAGGAATAGATGATTTAGTAACATGAGATAGTGAAAGTGTGGGATTGTCTTGGTTTAAAAGTATACTATCAAAGCTAAATTGCATTGAAATACAAAATATAACAAATTAAAATAAAGTAAACTAAAGAAAAATAAAATGAAATAAAGAAAACAGAATAAAATAAAAAATTTAATAAAAAAAAAATAAAAAAATTAAATAAAATTAAATATACTTAAGTTAAATATAATAATATGGAATAAAATAATATAAAATAAAATTTAACAAAACAAAAAAAAATATAAAAAAATGAAATAAATAAAAGAGATTAAAATAAAAAATTTAAAAAAATATATAAAAAAAACTAAATGAAACAGAAATGATAATAAAATATAATAACATAAAATAAAAATAGAATAAAATGAAATATAATATAATGAAATAAAATCTAATTAAACCGAATAATATAAAATATACTAAAATAAATGAAGTACAATAAAATAAAAAAAAAAATAAAAAATAACGAAATAAAATAAAATAAAATAAAATAAAATAAAATAAAATAAAATAAAATAAAATAAAATAATATAAAATAAAATAAAATAATATAAAATAAATTAAAATCCAATAAAATAAAATAAAATAAAATAAACTAAAATAAAATAAAATAAAATAAAATAAAATAAAATAAAATAAAATAAAATAAAATAAAATAAAATAAAATAAAATAAAATAAAATAACATAAAATAAAATAAAATAAAATAAAATAAAGTAAAATAAAATAAAATAAAATAAAATGAAATAAAATAAAATAAAATAAAATAAAATAAAATAAAATAAAATAAAATAAAATAAAATAAAATAAAATAAAATAAAATAAAATAAAATAAAATAAAATAAAATAAAATAAAATAAAATAAAATAAAATAAAATAAAATAAAATAAAATCAAATAAAATAAAATAAAATAAAATAAAATAAAATAAAATAAAATAAAATAAAATAAAATAAAATAAAATAAAATAAAATAAAATAAAATAAAATAAAATAAAATAAAATAAAATAAAATAAAATAAACTAAAATAAAGTAAAATAAAGTAAAATAAAATAAAATAAAATAAAATAAAATAAAATAAAATAAAATAAAATAAAATAAAATAAAATAAAATAAAATAAAATAAAATAAAATAAAATAAAATAAAATAAAATAAAATAAAATAAAATAAAATAAAATAAAATAAAATAAAATAAAATAAAATAAAATAAAATAAAATAAAATAAAATAAAATAAAATAAAATAAAAAAAAAATAAAAAAAAAATAAAATAAAAAAAAATAAAATAAAATAAAATAAAATAAAATAAAATAAAATAAAATAAAATAAAATGAAATAAAATAAAATAAAATAAAATAAAATAAAATAAAATGAAATAAAATAAAATAAAACAAAATAAAATAGAATGAAATAATATAAAATAAAATAAATTAAATTAAATTAAATTTAATTTAAATTAAATTAAATAATATAATAAAAATTACATATAAAGATAAATAACATAAAATAATATAATAAAATATGAAAAATATATATAAAAGATAAATTTTAAATTAAATAAAGTAGTTTTTTATAACACGATTAACATATAAATCAATAATACAATAAAATAAAGAAAATAAAATAAATTAAAATAAATTAGAATTTTCAATGCAATTTTGACGAAAAATTTTTAATATTTTTATTGACAAAATAACATCATAAGGGTGGCCTGGGGTATTTTTAAAGACAAACAAACATTTTATACGAAAATTGTTAAATTAAAGAAATCATAAACACTGTTCTAGGTAAACTAAGAAATGTTGAAGTAAAGTAGTTCTTGCTTTTATTCTGAGCTTTCCTTTTAGGTTTCTACTGACGTTTAAGCTGTGACATTCCACTGTGGCTGAAGTGATGATTGGGACCACATCCACAACCTAAAACTACAATAATTTAATTTCATCAGGGAGCATCAATAATTATTATGTCAGACTGGATATGCTAATTCAGGGCTGCTTTTACAGGTGCTACCGAAAATTTAAAAGTTAACTCTTCTCTGGATGAATTATCTTATCTTATTTGTACTAGAGTATGATATTTAAAAAAAAACATTAATTTCTTGGAATTAGGAATTGGCGGACATGTCGTCCTGTTTTGAAGGGTGTAATGCTCGCTAGTGGTAGCAGGGGATGAGAAAGTGTTCATGACTGTTGTCACTTATTTCTGGTGGTTATAATCTAACGGAGGGTCCTGCGTTCATGATTGGATCAAATATGTTTCTATATCCTCTTGATACGAGAGTAAAAACTTTTTGTAAAACTCCATTAGTCATTTATAGGTATAGAGTTATTCAGGAGAAGTTTGGCCAAAAAATGAGCCACAAGAGATCTAAATTAGCCTAGACTTGGCTAGAAAACTTCTAAATAAAAACCAACTAAAGAATTGTGAAAATTTGCATCTGGAAATGAAAACAAACTTATGAAGATATGAAAACCATTTTGCTGTACATAGTGGGGCGTGAAGGGTGGACAGTTAGAAGTGAGAAAAAAGAGAAAAAACGTGAAACACGAGACATGTATGGATACACACAAACAAAGAGTTAGAAAACACAATAATGAACAAAACCAAATCACAGAAAGCACAAAAGTAAAGTGTTATACCGTCAAAATGGAAAAAAATGGATATAACATAGTATATATATGTATTAGCCAACCCGCAATGAATTGCTCCGGCCGCGCTGTGTGCCAACAACCGTCGGACTGTCGGGTAGAGAAAGAGAATTGGATTTAATTTGTTGTATGGGCGGCGAGCAGCGTGGCGAACCATACCCGGCCAACGTTTGTACGCTTTGCATTTGCATCGGATTGAGACCGGCTATGCCGGAACCACGACGCGAACCGGCACCAGCAGCTGCAGCACTCACGTTTGGACCGCATGCGGCACCCAAATTGATATTCGAACAAAAGGATATGTTTGATTTGCGTCGTGAATTGTGTCGCTCAAATGTCTTTTGCGCTGAGAATGGTGATGGCCGCACCAAGTAGCTGCGAAGAGAGAAATCAAAAATGTAAAGAGAAAGCGTGTTAAAAAATGCACTGCATTTAAAGATATATATGTATATGCAAGTATTGTATTTTTTTAAATTAATTTAAATAATTTTAATTTTTATTTTTATTGTTAAATAAACTGATTTTAATAATAATAATAATAATAATAATAATAATAAATTAATTTTTCATTGAACTCACATAACATCGCCCTCCTCCAACTTAAGATCACAGCTCGGATTGATTATCACATATGATAGATGATTACGCTTCTCGCTAACATCGTCATAATCGATTGTCGGCAAATTCAACGACTCCATACGACTGCGCACGAGATTCGCTATTTCGGCACGTTCGATTTGTTGCGCATGATTATTGCGCGCCTCATCGGCCAGATTGATCGAATACTGAAAAAACATAGAAGACTGCTTTACGATTAGTCTACTTAGTTCCGTTGCGTTAAATAGTAACACTACGTGTTTTTTTTTTTATTACGAATATTACGTTTGCATGGCAGGCATGTACTCCCTGGTGGAGGCAAATACATATTTACACATTCGGATGCAGTTACGAGACAACAATCACTAGGTAAATTAGTTTAATTTTTTTTTTAATTGTAATAAAGTGAGCATCTAAAGCATCGCATTGTGGGTTGCAGTTGTAGTTTAGTAATAGATTCCTCTTCTACTTTATAGCACTAATTCATTCACTAGATCTCTGACGCCTTGCAAGTGTTTCTACTATATATTTTCTAAATAGCTTTAAATATTCGAGCAGCATGAATTCAGTAATAATTTTTTATGTATTTTAATATAAGTTGCAATATTTTTTCAATATTAAAATGTTATCGTAGTAACTCTACTAGTACTATACTAGAATATATTTTCAGTTGTAATGCAAAGTGCTGGCATTAATTATATATTATTTACAAGTTTTCAATCAGTTATTGTTAGTAATCATAATAATTTACCGAATACCTACCTTCGGTGCAAAATTTTTCACTTTCTTAATAATAAATATATTATCAATAATGTACAATATATAATATTATTATTATTAATTAATTAATTATTAATTTTTAATATGTAAAATATAATAAATAAATAAAATAATGTATTAATATATAAATAATATGTTTTTAATATAATGTTTATGTATTGGTTGATAAAATATTGTTGTACCACATAAATATTCTATTGTTGAATATACAACGACTATTTGTAGTGTCAGCGTATGTGCATTCCTGGTGTAATATAATTATAATTCTTAATAATAAAAAATGAAACACATATAATATATATAAATATATTAAAAACCTTTTCATTTATACGCTTTGAAGTTATCTATTATTTTATTTCCTACACATATCGAATAATAACAAATTAAATTCTTTACTCCATCGAAATATCGTTTGAATAAAAAATCACGTATTTATTTTATCATCATTCAGAGGACAAATTACAACATACGAGACCTCGTCACGTAAATGTGTGTTTTTCGTATCACGACATTCGTGAACGAATTCGGGATCATAACAGCCTTGAAATGACACTTTTCTTAAACTGTAAACCGAACTGTAATCAAAACTGTTCAAAAAATTATATTAGTCTTGAAAAGTACAGGAAAAATGTGAGTAAATTCAATATATGTGCAATTAAAGGGTGTTTTTTAGAGATGTAGTTTATTTTGCGACCACTAATTTAACTTTACTTTAAAGATAAGGCTTTGTCGTTATGCTTTAAAAATGATTTCGGGCTAGTAACTGCCACGATTGGTTTGAATAAATTCATTTCATCCGAAAGAATGCCACTTTTTGCAGCCATTGCGACCTGTCTTCCAAAACTTCAGCTCTCTCGGGCTTATCTGTGTAGACAAGCGATATCAGATAACCCCAAAAAAATTATCCAGCTTTCACCAAAAGTTTTCTTCCATAAATTGATTGTTTTGTTCGCTGTATGCTGTTCTTGTGGGAATCAAAGGTCGTTCAACATCCTCTAATTCAGGCATGAAAAATTCATTAATAAAGGCTCTATATCATTCTCCATTGACTGTAATAATATGGCAGACTTCGGACCAATGATTCCCTCTACCCATAAAGCACACCAAACATTCACCAAGAGTGTGATGCGCTACGTAGTAGTACGGCTTCAATTCAGGATTCTTCCGCAAAATCTCTCATAAAATGAATGGACACATCTCCAATTGTTGTGCGCTTTGGGGGATGGACTCATTCGGGTCTTCTTCGATACTCTGTTCCACAGCAGAAATACGGTTTTTGGTGAACACTGTACGGCGTTTTTGGGGACTCGCATTATCCACAAGGGTAAACGGGTTGCGAAACCGATTCATGGTTGCTCGAATTAATGATTATCTCCTTCTTCTTTGTTGGTGTTGGCACACGATTATAGCCAAATCAATTATAGCGCCCCATTCATCTCTTTTATTTTACTGTTTGGCGCCAAGTTGGAAATACCAAGTGAAACGAGGTCGTCTGCGGTATTCGCCGTTGCCAATGCGCAAAGTGGTATAAATCTTTCGCAAAACTTTTCTCTTGAAGACTACCAGGGCCGACCCATCAGATATTGACATCGTCCATGCTTCTGCACCATATAGTAGGACGAGTATGATGAGCGATTTGTAGAGTTTGGTTTTGGTTCGTCGAGAGATTCCTACAATAGATAGACGAAATTATCTATTATGACTGTCAACAGTGACGAGGGAGCCAAGTCGCGAATGCGATGACTGTTTATTTGATGATAGGAGATATTTCCTCTTATCCTCATTTTTATCCAGTCTGGAGAAAGCAGAGCCTACGGCGCAGATGTCTACGCCAATGGTATCAATATCATCCCTTTCGTGCTTGCGAAGGCTGCTTTAAAATCGACGAAGAAGTGCTTGCCTCGATCCTCTTTCCACGGGTCTTTTCCAAGATTTGATGCATGGTGAATATCTGGGCAATGGTTGATTTACCAGGCCTAAAGCCACCATAAGATCTGGAAGAATATTACAAAATACTACAAAAGAGGCTCTCATCTGTCAAGTTACAACATGTACTGCAACATTGGAACGTGGAGGCATTTGCAGTTAGCCTTTCCCTAGTAAGTTCACACTTCTCTTCAAGAAGCTATGATGCTCCATAAATGGGTTTACGGAGTTCTTCTCATGTAAGAATTAGATCTAGGCACGATTAGCTGAGGAGTGATACGATACGATACGATACGATAATGTTTTTCCAACAAAAAGAGCGACAGAAAATATTCTCGCCTTTTCGTAATACAATGTGATTTTTATAATATCCTATGGAATTATATTGACTAGAAAATTCAATCACTCAATAGAAATTGATCATAAATTGATAAGTTTAATCTTTTTATGCAGTGCTGTGAATACGAATATAAAAATTATGGCTCAAAAGATATTAAGTTGATCAAGTTGATCTTTAAAAAAGCGAAGGCAATATTAAAGGGAACAACGAGGTTTCTTCGTCGGACGAGTCCTTTGTATTGGCAAATGAAAGTTCAGTTAAGTTCACATCAAACAGGACGTCAATGCTTTTTGCGAAAATAAGAGAACATAGAACATTTTTTCCCAGAAAAAGCGTGCCAGTATGTGGTGTATTTTGTCCACCGGTCCACCTACTTACCGACCTATACGTGAAGATTCTTGTAGAAAATTCAGCCAACGCCGGCAATTTTACAGCGGACTTTGCAGCTAAGCCTTCCACTGAAATGTCGATTGAGGATAGGCTGAGAAGCCTTTGAAATACCGTAGTTGAAGAGTGGTTATTAGCACATCCGTTATCCGTTAGAGAGCAACGAGTAACACTATTCGCTCCAATGGTTTCCTATAAGAGATTTTACTGGTAGCGGATCATCATACCAGAGCACCGTGGCTCTGACAACCTGAGAGTAACATAAATCCATGTTGATCCTAGCATCTGTTTATATGCCTAGAGGGCACAACTGGTCTCTTCACACTTCTCTGGTCTCTCTTCACATTTTCCATGCCAGGATCGAGTTCCTCCTTGTAATGAGTACCGTATCCTGTTTTTTATATGTGTATAAGGTTATATACAAATCCAGACTGGTGATAAGAGAGTAATCGAATTTTGTATTAGTAAACTAATTACAGGCGGCCGTGGTAGCCGAGTGGTTAACATTGCGTACTGACATTCGGAAGGCTCGGGTTCAAATTCCAGTGCCACCAACATCCAAAAGTTATGGAAAATTTATTCATATAAAAAATTAATTTAAATTTTCTAATTGCGGTCGCCCCTTGGCAGAGAATGTCAACCCCCCTCCGTATGTATTTCGGATATGAAATAAAGGCTCCTCGTAAAAAAAACCATCTGCCGTTCGGACGCGGCTTAGTATAAACTGTAGGTGCCTCCATTTGTTGGAAAAACATCAAGACGCAAACCAAAAATTGGAGGAGGAGCTCGGCCGAAAATCGATTCAAAGGCTTCAAAGCACCAATACATATATATATATATATATATATACAAATCCAGACTGGTGATAAGAGTGCAATCGACTTTTGTATGAGTATACTAATTACAGATTCCTTTTTTTGAATTTCTATCCTTACCAATATTCATATGCATAAAGTAAATACATTTATTTATTATGCTATAATTATTAGATAATAGGTATATTATACTAAAAATAATTTACTTATTTGAAAATAAAAAAGTGTACTTGTTTTTATTACTAAACACTTAAACACATTTGCTTATACAAATTTATACATATTCAAATACCTGCAAGCATACATCTAGGCGTTCAGCATGTGTGACACATAATGTGCAATTTACACAACACTTGTGAAATTTTCAACCATTTATTTTTATTTGATTCGTGTTTTTCGGATTGAAATTGATATTCTATTTAGTTTTGTTGTTTTGTACTTACTGATGACCCTTTTCGTTCCGAGCAGCCACCCAGACAGGTGGTGGATTTGTGTTGTGATGGATGGCTTGAATGATGATGACCCGATGCCGATGGCGGTCGGTAGGTAACGCCACGAAGGACTTCGCTGCTGTCCTTCGTCGAATCGGGTGTACCCGCTTCTTCGTCATACTATACCGGTACCGTTATACCGTTAGGCGATCGGTCGATTGTTCGATTGTTCGATTAGCGATGGTGGTTGGTAGTTGGTGGTGGTGGTGGTGTTGGTGGTGGTAGTAGTTACACATGAGCGTGTGTTTTTTATTTTATTTTTTATTTTTTTTTGTGGTAAATGTAGTTGTTGTTTTTTTTTTTGGTAGCAGTAATGCAAATGTTAGATACAAAATGAATTTTTAATTGAATTTGAAATTTCATTCTTTAAAATAAATTTTTTAGTGTAGAATTTAAGAGTAAGATTTTTTATAAAAAAAAAATGAATAAAAGTAAATGAAGTTCTGCTTTATGTTCTTTTACATACTTATAAGAAGACATATGCACACACACACATACGTATAAAAAAAATAATGGCATGCATGACGTATTAGTGAGGGGGATTAAAAGGGTTTTCGGAGGAGTAGTTTTAGAAAAAAAAAAAATAATAAACAAATTAATAACAGTTGTGATCAATGCATGTAACGAATTTATAAAACCTTTGAATGCGCCCACATGAACCACCGTCACGCCCTTCGTGGATTTTTTTTTTGTTTGTCCAGGCGGTTCTTTAAAAATTAGTATTAAATTCAAACACCGGAGATTGAATTTTTTGTTCGTTTTATCATAGCTCTGAAAAGCCTTCCTACAGACTCATCATTACCCTTATTCATTAAATAATTGATTGTGTGAAGTTAATGAAGGTCGCAAGCTGTAAAGGACTTTACAGTGCAAAATTTAATATCCCATACTGGGTTAGCGAACAAACATCCCTTTGGAGGTGAATCCCATTCGGTTGAGCGTGGAGTTTGGGATCCACCACATGAAAAGTAAACTCCAATTTTCATTGTAATCGTAATTTGCCTCGGAAGAGCGAACCTTCTATTGATGACGACGCTCGCTAATGTTTTAAGGTTTACGATTGGAGGGCATGCACCTGGAATGTCCGGTTTCTCAATTGGGAAGGTGCTGCTTTTTCAACACAACACTGATTTGTGCCCATGCCCCGACTGAAGAAAAGGACGATGGGAGTAAGGAGCGCCTCAAGCAGAGTTATGAGCGCTGCTCTCGTCGCGATGTGAAAATTATGCTTGGCGACTTCAACGCCAGGGTGAGCAAAGAAGATATATTCGGCACAATTTTCGGAAAATTCTGTCTTCACCACTAAACATCCCCAAATAGGTTGAGGTTGATCGACCAAGCTACTTGGCTGTCTCCAGATCGAAAAACGAACAACCATATCGATCATGCTGTGAAAGACGGAAGACTTGTATCCAGTATTTTAGATGTGCGAACGTTCCGAGATCTTAACATCGACTCGGATCACTATCTTGTGGCAGCGAAGATACGCACGCGCCTCAAAGAATGTCCGTCAAGAAACACAAGAAAGGTTCGACGTCGAAAAGCTGCCATCACAACATACTGCCGAACGATTTTCTACTCGGCTTGCACACTTGCTTTCTGAAAGCATTTATCAGCAACTTGATATAAAGCCGCTGCGGAAACAATTGGTTTTCTGCAGTGCAGAGAAAATATACTGCCTACCTCGCAATCTTGCAATCAACCACAACAAGTGCGCGATAAGATAGATACCTGATAGATAGATAGAAAGCTGAAAAGGGAAACAAGACGCAAAAAAAAGAGGCCGAGATGCGTGAGTATGAAGAGATTGAGAAGCTGGCCGACAACGGTTGTACTCGAAATATCTACGAAAAGACACGGCGACTTACGGGAGGTTTCAAGACCGGAGCAAGGACCCAGAGGGGTGATCTAGTGAATTTATAGAAGGAGCAAGTTCAGCCTGCTGAATGGCAGTGAAAATGAAACACTTGGAGATTCTGAGCCCGAAACCTCAATCGATAACGATATAAAAGACGTTCCGTTTAAAGACGAGGTGCATGAATTGGCCTCTTTGCAAAATATGGTCGGAGGCAAGCATGGCTGATTGAAGAGAACTCCTTATCTTGTGATTTCTTTAATTTGATGCTGGAGAAAATAATAAGAGTGTACCATAGTGTATCATAGGACCTAGCAACGGCGCCGTGAGATCTGCTTTTTCCAGATTTAATAAAGAAGCGAATCGAATGGAGTTGGTAATGAAGGCATCCAAGACGAAGTATGTTCTGTCATCAAATCAACGGTCATCATATTCGTGACACGGCTCCCACGTCACTTTTGACAGTCATAACTTCAGGGTCGTGGATAATTTGGTCTATCTGGGAACCAGTATTAACACCAACAACAATGCCAGCCTTAAAGTCCATCGCACAATCACTCTTGCCAACAGGGGCTACTTTGGGACTCGATGGACCAAACTCTCCAAGTTGACATCCGATGAGTCGGTCTTGGGAGTCTTGGAGATAAAAGTTTTATGGACGATTTAGCATTGGCAACGGTGAATATAGCAGATGATGGAACGATGAACTGTACGAGTTATATAAGGACATTAGAGAGGTCCAAAAATGTTTGTTAACATGCCACGTGCTGTTGTTTATACGGAGTCGTTAGCATCATCTCACCTTACTCATACCCATACGTGTATATATTTATTTCATTTGAAATAGATACAGAAAAATGTTCGTACAGTAGTAGATTATCCGAAATGAATTTGCAATAAAGTCCGAATTTCGATATGAAATAGAATCGAATTGGAATGAAATGAAATTGAACACATTCAATTTAGTTAGGTTCGATTTGGGAATAGGAATTGAATACAACCGGAAGAAGGAAATAAAACGAGCACTAATATTTGATTGGAATAAAAACGGGTTGTGAGCAAAATTAAAAAAAGACAAGAATTTAAACAAGTGAAAGAGAAATTTAATTAATTTTTTATAATAATGTAGTAGTGGATTTAAATGTATTGTAAACCAAAAGAAATTTAAATATTTTATGAGTTAGATTTTGTTGTATGAATGAAGTGGAAAACAGAACGGAAAAGAATGACATAAATAGAAAAAGAATCGAATGTATAAATTATATCAAGCGAATAATTGGACTTTAATTGATCAAAATATATGTACATATGTACAGACAATTAGTCTTAAAAAAATTTAAAAAATTTTAAATTTTGTTTAATAAATTTTACACTTTGATGGATGTGCATGTACGTGTATGTATGTAGGTTTGTATTTGTATAAAGTCATATGAAATTGATTTTAAATATGATAACTGTATGTATGTATGTGTACAATCTACCAGGCAAATGGTGATTTCTTGAATACTATCTACTTTGTTTCATTAGAAGTAAATTCTTTGTGTTCTAGTTTTATCTAAGAAGCATGAAAAAAATTATTACTAAAATTTAATTAAAAAAAAAAAAAAAATATTAAAATAATGTGAACAAGTAAAATTATGAAATTAAATATATTGTACTACAAAAATTAGATTCAAATGACACATCATATAAAGAAATATTTTCAAATAATTCAACATTAATTTTGTCAGCATAAAAATAGGCCAACAAATTTTTTTCTCTTTCAATAATTCTAGTAAACAATAAGTAGCTACAAGAAATGAGGAAAATAAAATCATAATAAAAAATAGTGAATAAAGCATATATTTGCGGACACTAAGCTTTCATGCTGAAAGATAACATGCATTTCTTGTTAAAAGAATAAAAATAAAAATACTAGGAAGAACATTCATGCAGGCAGGAAACTCATTTTAATTTCATATACACGTACATATATAACTAAAAGCATGCAGCTTTATAGCTTCTACATTCGTTTTGAATTCTTTCAATATAAGTAGAACTTCTCTAAAAAGCAGAATTTCTATAAACTATTTTATTTCAATTGTTTAACAATTTTTATGCACGAACAAATTAAGCGTTGCTATGCGATAATTCCATTTGGTAAAAAGCTGATTAACAGAAGCGTAACATATTTTTTATATAAGTACATATTTTGTCTTTTATATACAAAATACGCCATGGCGTTGTATCTGGTATAAAAGAAAGAGAGAGAGAGAGAGCGAGAGAAAGAAGGAGAGACTCACTGCGTGCGTGTGCGCTATTATCAGGTCAAGTCCAATATATATATATATATATTATATATATATTTATGTCTAGAATTTGTGTTATTTTACAATGGTTTGTTTGATTTATTAAAGAATTTAAATACCTTAACGCTTTTATTCAAGATAAAAAACTAAAAGCAACATTTTAAAATTTGAAATTTTTTCTCCTTTTCTTAAATAACTTTTTTTTTTTTAATTTTCGATAATATTTAAATATTTTTTTTTTTTTAATATTGTTTCTTTGTTTAAGTTTATGTGTGGCTTATGGAGTTCAGCAAGTCAAAGGCGAGATGCAATAATTGTTTGTTAATATTTTACATATGTAAAAAAAACATCCATACATATGCATGTATGTACAATATGTCAGTAGAAACTAAAAGTGGTACGTGTGAAAGTGATATTAACGCCAAAAGCGTGCATTTCGAATGCAGCAAAAAAAATTTGCTAATATCAAAATAAGATAAATTACGATAAATAAGAAAAGAAAAATTACATAAAACAAAAATATATAAAAAAATAAAAAAACTTAATTAATATAAATAAAAAGAAATGAAATGAAATGATATAAAATAAAATAAAATAAACTAATATAAGCGGCCGCGGTAGCCGAGTGGTTAGCGTTGCGTACTGCCATTCGGAAGGCTCGGGTTCATATCCCGGTGCCACCAACATCAAAAATAAAAGTTATTGAAAATTAATTTAAAATAAAAAATTAAGTTAAATTTTCTAATTGCGGTCGCCCCTTGGCAGGGAATGTCCACCCCTACGAGTGTATTTCGGACATGAAATAAAAGCTCCTCGTAAAAAAAACCATCAGCCGTTCGGAGGCGGCTTAGTATAAACTGTAGGTCCCTCCATTTGTTGGGAAAACATCAAGACGCAAAACCACAAATTGGAGGAGGAGCTCGGCCAAAAATCGCTTCAGCGGTTACAAAGCGCCAATTATATATATATAATATAATACAAAAAATAAATAAAATGTAAAAAAAAAGAAAAAATTAAATTAAATAATATCTAATAAAAAAATTAAATAAATAACACAAAATAAGTAAAATAAAAAAATAAAAAATAAAATAAAATAACATAAACTAAAATAAATTAAAATAAACTACAATAAAAATAATATAAAATAAATGATCTGGAAAAGAGAATAAAGTTAAAGGATTTAAATAAATAAAATAATAATTAAATAAAAAAAAATATAATGATTTAAGAAAACTAAAATTAAATTAAATAAAACCAAACAAAACAAAATAAAACAAATTAAAATATAAAATAAAATATAAAAATAAAATAAAGTAAAATAAAATAAAATATCGTAAATTAAAATTAAATACAATAAAAAATTAAAACAAACTAATATAAAATAAAATAAAAATAAAAAAATTAATTTAAAATTTTTAAAATTATTTTACAAAATAATTTTTGATAAAATAAAAAAAAAAATAAAATAAAATAAAATTAAAAAATAAAACAAAATAAAATAAAATAAAAAATATATAAAATGAAATGAAATAAAAACAAATAAAACAAAATGAAATAAAAACAAATAAAACAAAATGAAATAAAATTAAAAAAAAATAAAACAAAATAAAGAAAATAAAATAAAATAAAGTAAAATAAAATAAAGTATAATACATTAATATAAAACAAAATTGATTTAAAAAAATAGAATAAAATAAATAAAAATAAAATTATATAAAATAAAATAACATAAAATAAAATAACATAAAATAAAATAACATAAAATAATATGAAGTAAATTAAAATTAAATAAAATGCAATAAAATAAAAAAATTCTAAGAAAAATAAAACACAATAAAATAAAATAAAACAAATTTAAAATAAAATAAAGTAAATTCAAAAACACAAAAAAATTAAAATAATAATTAATAAAAAAGTAAAATAAAAAACAAAGTAAAATAAAGTAAATTTAAATTAATTAAAATAAACTTAAAAAAGTTAATTTTATATTAAAAATTAAATAAAATTAATTTAAAATATGTATAACTAAGTAAAGTAAAACAATTTAAAATAAAGTTTAAGCAAATATAGTTAAGTAAAATAAAAAAATAGAAAGATTAAAAAAGTTTAAATATAATATCATAGAATGCAAAAACAAATAATGTTAAAATGAAATAAAATTCATATGAAAATAAAGTAATAAAGAAATACTTTTTAAATGAAAAATTAAATTATTTGTAAAAAAAGGTATTCTAAAAAACAATTTTTCTTTTCAAAATATTGGTCTGATGGAGAATTTTCTAAAAAAAAGAGTTTGAGATCTTAAATATATATTTTTGTATGATAGAGCAAATAATTATTTAGAATTTACACTTCATAATTCAGCTAATTCTCTTTATTTATTTATTTCTATTTATAGATTTATACTTGTAAGCCATAAATCTAAGTATGAAAATTGCGAAATTTCATTCAAAAGCATTACGAGAGCTTATGTTGTTATAAATATATATGTATATGTAAATACTTGTAATTAGAAATTTTATTATTAATTAATTTAAAAAAACGGCATTTTTAAGTAGACGGAGGAAAAAAGTTGAGTAGTTTCAGTATATTCATAAAAGGCATTAGAGCTTGAGCAGCACAGTGGAGAGGTTTAAGTAATATATATTTAATTATTTTTGTTTTTATAATTTTATAACTCATTTACAGCCATATGTACAGTAAAATAGAAGCAAAATAGAATTTCATAAAATTTTTTGTATTTATTTTCTCATTGCTTTACTATGACTTCTTGGTAAAGATATGCTTTTTTGGGCTGTAAAAAGTTATAGCTCAGTTAAAAGTATTAAATAAATTATTCAAATGTTAAAAATAAATACATAATAATTAAAAAAAGAAAAAAATATTTTATATCTTTATAAAAATACCAAAAACATACGTTTTAGTTAAAACTAAGGCAAAATGCAATTAAAAAATAATTCTAATGTGTTGTTGGTGTTTTATTGTATTTTCCTTGTGTAAGTTTTGTTAGTATATTGTGCATTGCTATAGAGTCATTATGAAAAAGGGGGTTTAAAATACAAATTCTATGACTCGTATCACTGTTCAAAGTTCTACTTCCTATTTTTTTATAAAAATAAAATCAATATTTTCAAAAATAAATTCATTAAATCTCTATGTCCCTCATTTGTTTATGCAATTTTGCAAAAAAATTTGTTCGTGTGCAGTTTTGTTCTCTTCACTAGACAATATCGAATCTCTGTTGCTTTCAGTAACAAAGCCTCAAAGTCGGTAAAATACCTGAGACTTTATTTAGAAAAAAAGATGGTTGCCGGTATTCGAGATAAGGACTTCTAAAGGTGCCTGCTGGGGTGCTCCCTGCGGTGGCATCCCAACAGGAACTGCTTGCACAGCAAAGCATTATGCTCCTTAACTCGTAGCTGATTCGCTGTGCAAGTGATGCTCCGGTGACATCAGGAGGTTTCCCGTCGCAGTCCTAAGGGCGGTGTTTTGGCATGCTTGTAATTTCTCGTTCGTCTCCGGCGCCCAGATCAGTGCAGCATAGTTTACGACCGGCCGGCCAATTGCTTTATAGGTTGCCAGCAAGGTTTCTTTGTCTATACCCCATGTGCTGCCGGCTAGCGCTTTGAGTATTTTGTTGCGGCCCTGGAGTTTTACGGCTATTGCGGTCGTGTGCGGGGTGAAGGAGTGCAGGCTATCGAATGTGACCCCTAAAATTTTAGGGTTGTTTACAGTCGAAATTTTTTGGTCATCAACTTTCACATCGAGTTCTAGCCTGTACTCCTTCATGCAGCTGGTGAAGAGGGTAGCCGAGGATTTCGTCGGTTGGATGTTTAGATGTCTTGCAGTGAAGAAACGGTAGAGATCGGCGAGGTAGCCGTTCACTTTTGAACATAGGTCATCAATATCCTGGCCAGACGCCAATGTCGTGCAATCAGAGGCATACGAGGTTAGGGAAACTCCTTCCGGTGGAGGAGAGAGCTTCGAAATATAATAATTAAACAGTAGCGGGAGAGGACACCACCCTGCGGAACCCCCTGTTTAATTTTTCTTAACTTCGATGTTTCTCCTCGGAATATGACCAGCGGTAATGAGGATTCCTCAATGTCACTGAGTAACACTGAATGATTAACAGTGTCAAAAGCTTTTGACAGATCCAGTGTTACCAGGACAGTTCTCGCGCAGTGTCGGTTTTGGTTCAGGCCATTGACTATCAGGGTGTTTACGGCGTTAAGTGCTGTTGTGGTACTGTGCATTTTCCGGAAGCCATGATGATGTGCTGCTGTACGCAGATGGTGAGTAAATGTCGGAAGCAGCAAGGCCTCAAGTGTCTTCGCTACTGGGGAGAGGAGAGTTATCGGCCGATAAGACTCTCCTTTGCTGGCTAGTTTTCCCGGTTTAAGTAGCGGGATCACCCTACCATTTTTCCACACATTTGGTATAATTAGGGTGGTCAAAGACAAGTGGAGGACCTTGGTGAGATAGTCTACTACCGCTGGTCCAAGATGTTTTAGCATCAGCATGCTTATTCCGTCAGGGCCGATGGATTTGAGGGCTTTCGCCTTCCCGATAACCCCCTGAACCTCCTCCCTGGAGAAATCAAGCGCCGCGCTTGTGTTTGGCAGTTTGCGCATACGGCGGCTTACACGTCGTTTCGCTTTGTTTACCGAAGGATGTTTTGTAAAAAGCCGCCTAAAATAGCTCGCGCATCTCTTCGGGTCCGACGAGGCGCGGTCACCGAATGAAATTTCCACTCGATCATCGCGTCTCGTCGGGTTAGACAGCGACTTGACTGTAGCCCAGAGCTTGGTTGCCCCAGAGGAGAGGTTGCAGGACCTTAAGTGCTCCTCCCATTTTTTCCGCTTGTGTTAACAATAACATCAAAATTTACGGATAATTGTTGCAGATCACTTAATGAGATGATCGAGCAGCACTCTCTTTACTGAGTATGGATGACTGGACAATAATAAGCCGAATTAAGAGAGGCGAAGGAGCTTGCAAGGAGCGCAAGAAGAAGTTTCAACCAGCCGCTCTATATCTACAAGCCGATGAAGAGAGATGCTACCTCAATATGAAAGAGCCTCAAATGTTGTAATGTGACCGCAATAACTAGACGAAATGGGGCTCTCGATAAAAAGAAGATATGCACAATTTTGTGTTTTCGCACTGAACGTTTTCTCAAGAAACAAACACGTTAAGAGACTGGTGGTGATGGTACCTTCACGACACCACGGGTGGGTGTTCTAGAAATATTCAATGGGATCGAAATATACCTGTTTGGTCTCCATATTAAGCTTATTTCCTGCTATCACTTCAGTCGATTTCATGATATTTTAAGTAGCTCGTAAACTATTCTTGGTAACTAATTTCAAACTAAGTACTTTTACTGAACCACGAGTAATGAATCTAACTAAATCTATTGACGCACTATTTACCCGCTACTTCAGTGTTAGGCTTTAGGGAAAAACTAATTAAAAAAATTGTGTAAATATATTTAAATTTCCTAGAGAAAAAGGGATCACTTCGCAGAATTGTGTGAATTATACAAAAAAGATATTTGGTTTCTGCTATGTGTATGTATATATGTTACAACTAGTTAAATTGTAGTTGTTAGGTAAGGAATTACGGATTTTCTTATGTAGGTAAGAAAGAATGTATGTTATGTTCGTGTGAGTAGTATTATTATTATTATTATTATTAAAGTGCTCATCATTACTCATTCAAATTATTTAATGTTGTAAGTATTTAAGCAAGAAAGTAATTAGTTAAAATTCAATATTTTAATTAAATTAAATTTGTTTTTTTTTTGTTATTTTTAAAGCTTCTGTTATTCGTTAATTACATACGTATGGACTCACCGATGGTCGCAAGCGCACACAGTGCTTTCCGAAAGCGGAAAACGGTCCCCACTTCTCTACTGGTGAATTACTCACATGTGATGCTTCCGTATTCGATGTATCCTGAGTACGATAAATGCCAATCGGTATTTCACAAGTGGTTGAACAGAGTTTCTGATATAAACGGCCATAGGTGCGTATCCACATGTCGTCCTTGGTGATGCGCATCTAGATAATGTGGAATTTGTATTATGGCGTTATCTATGTACATATATACATATGAACAATTAAAAATTTACCGATGTGAGAAAACCACTGCCCGGCGCTTGATCGATGCCCAGCAACAAGCGCACAAACGTTATTACATAATCCTTGACAAAAGCCTGATAGAGCAGCGTATCCAACATAGAGGCACTGAAGACGGCGCCGGCAGCGAAGGGTAGACGAAACATATAGGAAATGTGCGAGCCACGCTCCTTTTCGCGCTGTTTGGAAGAGATGTAGAGGAAATAATTTTTTTTTTAATTTTTCTTCCATTTTGCACTTTTTTTTATTATTTTCTCAAACCCTACAACAAATATTTACGTTTCATACTCGTACCTTCTCCATTTTGCTTAGGTGTAGTGCATATTTGTCGTGTGCGCGAAATTGCATGAAGCGCATATTGGAGCTCTGCGATAGCTCGGTTATGCTTTTGATACTTGGAAAGAATCTGATGAATGTATGTTAGAAAAAATTTAGTATATTTCTTAATAAATTTAGTTATTAAATTTTTAATTTTAGCTTGCATCATTTTATATTGTTTTATTTTTATTTTATTTTATTTTTATTTCCCTTTATTGAATATATTTTATTTTATTTTATTTTATTTTATTTATTTTATTTTAAGTTATGTATTATAGTTTTTGTATTGTATATGTTGTTTTGTTTTTAATTTAATTAATTTATTTTTTTCATTTTATTTTTATTTAATTTAACTTAATTTATTTAATTTTATTTCATTTAATATAACTTAATTATTTCATTTTATTTATTTTTTGTTTTATTAATTTTTTTTTTGTTTTATTATATTTATTTATATTAAGATTTTTTTTATATTATTTTATTTTATTTTAATTTACTTCATTTTACAATAATTTATATAATTTCATTTTATTTTTATTTTTGTTTAATAGAAAACAATTTTAAATAACTTAATTAATTTTATTTTATTTTATTTAAAACAACTATGTTTTCCTCACTTTATTTTCTTTGCTTTATTTTATTTTATTTTGTTGTATTTTATTTTACTTTATTTGATTTAATTTAATTTTGAGTCATATATTATATTTTTTATTTTGCCTATGTTTTTTAGTTTTTTAATTTGGCCTCTCTTATTTCATTTTATTTTTATTTATTTTATTTTGATTTAATATATTTTATTTTATTTCATTTAATATAATGTAATTTTTTTAAATTTTATTTATTTTTTTTATTTTATGAAATATTTCTCATTTTATATTATTTTTATTTATCTTAATTTATTTCATTACCTTAACTTAATTTATTTTATTTCATTTAATATAATTTAATTTTTTTAATTTTTTTTTATTAAATATTTCTCATTTTATACGATTATTTATCTTAATTTATTTCATTTTACTTAAATTTATATTACTACTTCGTTTTATTTTTAGTCATGTTTAATTCAAAAATTTAAAGTTAATTAATTATTTTATTTCATTTAAAACAATTTATTTTCATTTTATTTTCTATGTTTTCTCTTATTTCATTTTTGTTTATTTTATTTTACATCAATTTATATTATTTTTTCTATTTATCTTTATTTTATTTATTTATTTTTTTTTAATTTAATATTTTTGAATTTTATTTTATTTTGTTTTACTTTTTTATTATTTTACATTTAATATAATTTTATCCTTTCATTTTATTTTCGTTCTTTATGTTATTTTATTAATTTCAATTTATTTCATCTTATTAATTTTAATTTATTTTGTTTTATTTTATTTAAATTTATTTTGTTTTATTTAATTCTGTTTCGTTTTATTTTACTTCAGTTTATTTTATCTTAATATATTTCTTATAAATTAAATTTTATTTATTTTTTGTTTTATATGTATATTTTATTTAATATTTTTAATTTTATTTCAATCAATTACTTTGTATTTTATTACATTTGATTTTACTTTGTTTTATTGAATTTTCTACTATTTTATTTTATTTCATTTCATTTCATTTTATTTTATATTATTTTATTTTTTAGTATATTTTTATTTTTTAATTTAATTTGATTTATTTTGTTTGATGTTTATTTATTTTGTTTTATATCTATATTCTATTTTTATTTTTTTTTATTATTTCTTTATTATTTTTGTGTGTTTATTTTACATTATTGTATTACTTTTAAATTATTTTATTTTTCTTAATTTATTTGATTGTACCTTATTTTATATTACTTCGTTTATTTTATTTTTATTTAACTAACTTAATTTATTTTATTTCAATTCATTTAATATGATTTTGTTTTATTTGTTTTATATATTACTTTTTGTTTTATTCTTTTTATTTCATCAAAATTTTTTATTTTATATTGTTTAGTTATATTAATTCTAAATTTTTTTTATATTTTCTTTTCATTTAATGCATTTTTATTTTAATTTATTTTAGTTTTTTTATGTATTCTATTTTTGTTTATTTTACTTTATTTTTTAAATTTTATTTTATTGTATTTTATTTAATTTGATTTTATTTATTTTATTGTATTTTAGTTGTTTTGTTTCTTTCTCGTTTTGTTTTAAATTTTTTTATTTTTTTTGTTTTATTTTATTTATTTATTTTTTTAATATTATTAATAGTTTTTTATTTTATTTGTTCTTATTTATTTAAGTATATTTTGTTTTTTTGCTTATTTTAATTTAATATATTTTATTTTATGTTATTAGAATTATTCTATTTCTTTCCGACTCACTTGAACATTGTCTGCACTGCGACGATGGTGTTACAATCGGCCAGCGAGTCTTCCTCTGCCGAATTGGATAATTCTTTGTTCACCACAACAACGCTTTCGGCCAACGTGATGCCTGCCCGTAATAGATCATCCAAGCAGTCAATTGAACCTAGCATCCAATAAACCTGAAGGAATTTGATATAAAGAGTTAGTAGGAATTAATTTCATAGGTTATCTGTACTATTAACAGCAAAAATATCATAATTGTACGAGTATATAGGAATGATCCGCTGGATCTATCACAAAATTGAACTAAGTTTTTGAGTTGGTTTTAATTTTGACGAGAAAAGAGGCGACCTTACAGGTCGGATTGAACTTAACATTTTTTTTTCGATTAAATCTGTTCTGTCTTCGATCCTCTACTTTTCAACTGACTGACATCTTAAGAGGTATACCAGACTTACCAGTGGAAAATAGGAGAGCGCATCCAGAAAGGCCACATCCGGTCGACGTTCCAACAGCAATATAATTGGATTCAATGACGTTTTCGAACGAAAATGCGCACGTAACGGTATGATGAAATTGTAAATGCCATTCGATGCATAATCGGCTGCCAGGATAATAGTCTTGTTTTGCCATTGATACTCTTTGGCATTGCGATAGCTGCAGTGTTCACAAACCTGCACACATACATAGAGAAATGTACAAAGTTGAGTGTAAATTTTATTTATAAAACATTTTTATTGATTTTCACAAACACTTCCACTTTCACATCCACTTGTGCTACCACTCACCTGTGCCAATTGCAGACAACACAAAGGCTTCTTCTCTTTGAGCAAATAACAGAGCGTCGGACTGACACCGATGAACGGCGAGACGGGCGGGAAACCCTTAACGATGCTGTAATAGATATGAAAATGGGAGATTCATATTGCATATTATTGTTATTGTTTGAGTTTTGTGTGTGTGTGTGTGTTTTAGTGTTTTAGCATATATATACTATATTTTTTTATTTTTATTAATTTTTAAGTAATAAACGCAAACAGCAAGAAGCGTAAATAATTTAACATATGTTTAATTGGCAAATAACAATCGCAATGGTTAACTTTTTTGTTTTTAAATAACAGTAACATCAACAAATGTGCATTTAAACGGAGCAATGGGAGGATTGTGTGTGTGTGTGTGTGTGAATGTGATGTTAAAATAACAAAAACAAATAATTAAGCACTTTTAAGCAATTTCAAACATAATTAACCACAATGAGCAGTGAACTCAATGAAACAAATTATTTTAATTATTCTAAAGCCACTACAATAAAGCTTTGTCTAACTTAGTATTTTGAGTCCACAGATTTTATTTGTTTAAAGTAAAATTATTTTTGGTTACACCTATTAGATTTAAAATATTAAATATGTCATAATACCATACACTTACATTACTCAGTTTTTAGAATTTAACTTCAATTAAAAATAAAATTTTTAATTCAATAATTAATTATTCAATTCCTTCTTGTTATAATTATTAATAGTTATTAATAAATTAATTTACATTATAATTTTTTAAATTTTGATTTTTGAATGACCCTTATTTTATTTGCCGAAATAAAATTTGATGGACCTGGAAAGATGATCTAGTGACAGATACCTAGAATTTATAGAGAGACCATTTCTCCAGCCTGCTGAGTGGCAGTGTAAGTGCAACACCAAGAGATGGCGAACTCAATGCCTCAATCAATGACGATAGAACAGATGTTTCATTGCCCGATTATGAAGATTTTGAATAGCAACTGCCCGCTTGAAAAACAAAAAATCAAAGGGGCCCGTGAACTGCCATCCGAGCTATTCAAAAACGACGGTGAAGAGCTGATCAGATGCATGCATCAGCTGCTTTTCAAAATATTGTTGGATGAAAGCATGCCTGACGATTGGAACCTAAATGTGCTCTGCCCAATCCATAAAAAGAGAGATCCCACAGTCAGCACCGGTTACCGTGGGATATTCACATAATATCGCAAAAAAAAACCCTTGCGAGCATTTTTCGTAAGAAATTAAGAAGCACCGTCAATAAACTGATTGGATCTTATCAGTGCCGCTTTAGACCTGTTAAATCAACCATTGACCAGATATATTCGCTATACGCCAAATCTTGAAAAAGACCCGTGAAAAGAGGATCGACACCAACCACCTCTTCGTCGCCCATACGCCGCTATGTCTGCATTTGGTATCCCCGTAAAACTAATGAGGATGTGTAAACTGACTTTAAGCAACACCAGAAGCTCAGACAAGGTGATTTCTTTTCATGTGACTTCTTCAATTTATTGCTGGAGAAAATACTAAGAGCTGCAGAGCTGAATAGAGAATGTACACCAATGATATTGACATTATTGGCTTCAACAATCGTAAGTTCTGTTTTCTCCAGACCGGATAAGGTGGCGAAGCCTATTTCACTGGTAGTGAACGAGGGCAAGACGAAATATCTTCCACCGTCAAATAAACAGGCTACTTGGCTTCCACGTCACTTTCGACGGTCATATCTTCGAGGTAATAGAAAATTTGTCTATCTTGGAACAATGTCAGCCTTGGAATCTAACGCTGAATCACTCTTGTTAACAGGTGCGGCGTGAGGAATTCTCGAGAGAAAGGTTTTGCGAACGATTTAGGGTCCTTTGTGAGTTGAGAATGGTGAAAACCGCTGCCGCACGAACGCAGGCTATACGAGATATATGGTGACATTGACATAGTACAGCGAATCAAGGAACACCAGCTACTCTGGCTAGGTTATGTGGTCCGAATGAGTAAAAAGGAGAGCAAGAGGCAAACCTAAACGCCGTTGAAAAGACCAGGTAGAGAAGGACCTGGATATACTTAGTGTTTCCAATTGATGGATTTTATTTTCACTCTCTTTTGGTAAAAGTTTCATGTCATAATGATGCTTGAGAGAACTGAAAAACTGAGTACAATATGTGAAAATTAAATTCAGCGTAAAGCGTAATCCATATTTATTGCATTTCGCATAGGTGCGTTTTTAGCCAAAGGCCATGGAATGATAAGCATAGTGAATCAGCCCCAGAAAGGTATCAGACTCTTCAGATCTTAGTTTTCATCAATAGCAAATTGAATGATAAATTAAAAAGAAAAAAAAACTTGGCTTTGTTTAAGAAACTTCTGAACCAATTTTCTCCCCCGAAGTCTCCCTAGAAATGAAATTGTTTCTTAATTAATTCACTATGCTTATCGTCATATGGCCCTTAACAGTTTGGACAAAAAATAATGTTGAGACCAATATTAAGAGTAACCCAAGAGAATTCTAAAGGTAGGTGTCAACGATTTAAAAACTTCTTAAATTTAACTGTTATACATACAGTCTGGTTCACTTGATCTAAAGCAGTATTTTATATATAAAAAAATGCTGATTCAAACAATTATATTAAACGTGGCAACAAGAAATTGCCGTGTACTTCAGTTGTCTAATATTCTTCAAACGAAAATACAAAAACATTGGTCTACAAGGGTTGCATCTATATGAACAGATATTCCTTTTGCTATCATCGGCACCGTTTCCTAAGGCTTGTAAAAATTAAAACTCGACAAAACGGGCTTCAAAGTCCTGGCCGAGCATTCGAACTTACACGATGGTCGGACACTGAAACTGCTCTAGCTTCTAAAATAGGTTGAGTTGGCATTTTTAGACATATTCTCGGATAGTTTTAGAATAGATTTAAGAAAACAAAATGCATTTATTGAAGCCTCTAAAGCTGCAAACATTGACCTCTCTGTTTTGTTTTTTTTTTTTTTTATGTACGAGCATAAAATGAAGTCATTCGATGTCAAATCAGGACTATATGATGGTTGACTCACGTTCAGAGATGCAGTCGATGTGTGAGCGCACGCATTGTCGTGGTGAAGAGTAATCCATTGATTTCTCTTATTTCTTGATTGAATCACTATGATTCATCACCTGTCACGATGTCATAGACATAGTTCGTGGTTTTTTTTTTAATATTTCTTTCGACCAATCGAAACGAAAATTTTTTGAGCGATTAAAAAATTGTGTGGGATTCAACGTGAAAATGTTTTATACAGTGAAATGAATGCTGGTCCCACTAATACCCACAGTCGTCTCAATCCCACGATAGGTCACATGGGGATCTAGCAATCAAAAAATTACAAAGAGGTTTTAGTAAGCAGCGACGCCTTGAATTGGCAAGAGAACGTATGTTTTGGGTTGCCATGATAAACGAAGACTCCGGTGAGAGGAAAATGCTTGTAATATGCGACTAGTATAAGCTCGGTCTAAATAGTCAGAATCGATACAATTATTAAATATCAAGCAAGGAAAGGAGGTATTCGAGTCGACATCACAATCTCCAATGTTCAATATCTCGTATTGCAACTGAGAACTGAGAATTGAAAATTCAAAAATGATTGCTATATCAAATAAAAAATTTCGTCTAACAACCGAGGTTGACAAAATACGGAGCTTATGCGAATACTGTACTATTATTCGAAAACAACAAACAAGTCAAGAAACACTTCTATAGGAACATCGGCTTTTCATCGGGGCGCCGGCTTTTAAAATCAGCGATACTCATAAATCTATAGAAAGTAGGTAATTTAAAAAAAATTTTATTTAAAAAATATATCGGAATCCTAAAATGTTTAAAATTTCAAATTATGAATATTTTGAACGCAACCTCGATATTTTTAAAGAATATTTTGAGCCGATATGTACAGCTCTTAATTTGTTCATAGAACCACATATCCAGAACTTAGATCAATCGCTTGACCAGGTACTTTATTTTATTGGTAAAATTATGAATATTGGAATATGGAAATTTCGCCTTAGCACCAGCATTTCCAAAAATGATGACTCCGGAAAGGTGACAAATCACCGTAATTTATCTTTATAAGAATATTGTGTTCCCCTTGCATTATAAAGGATATTGGACATTTGAAGTATTTGATAATTTTTTTGTTGCTGAATTTAATATTGCAGTTTTAATGAGAATTTTTTCCTTTTAAAAAAATACTGCCCAAACTGATTAGTTTGCTTATTCTGAATGTTCGTTTATTTTGAATGTTCTAACCTGAAAAGTACTCACATTATATCTCTATCACTTATGGTTTTGCTATAAAAGGACAAAAATATTTATTTAAAGTTTTTAAGATATAAAAAATAATATTTTACAAACACGTTCATATACTTAATACAACTTTATTACGAATATATAAATTTTATTCATTATTATAGGACTATATTTTTATAATATGACTTTTTTAGGAATATTATCACGATTCGTTTTATAAGCAAACACAACGATCTTTTCCAAAAATTTATTAGAAAATTAATAATCCAAGCTTGAGCAATATTTTCACGAACAAATTTTGTTAATTATAAATAAAGATTTTTCTGAATGATGCTTTTTTATCTCACAATAATAATATATATAATATGGTTAAGTAGTTGAGTAAAGCTCGAATCAAAATATTGATCTAGCAAAGAGTATTCCATTATTTTTGCAATAGATGGCTTTAGTGATCTCTATCTCACGTTCTTTAAGTGCGATCGGATTACGCTAAATGGCCTTGAAAGATAATATTTTGTACAGAAAAAGATAATGGCACTGGTGTTGATCACTTAACTCAGTAGTGTTGGAGATCATGCCAAATATGGACAACATGTCTTTCCTGTTTCTCAATATTCCACAATTTTCCTTCGATAATGGCGAAAACGCAAGTCTGGCAGCTGATAAAAAACTGGATATACAAAGAAGCTCCGAGGTATGGGTGTCATATGAGTTACCGAGAAAAAGCCTCATGGACCGTATTTCCATCTATAAATCGCTGCTGAATCGTAATAAAATCCAAACCATTTCTGGAGCGGTTACTGGTGAGGAAAAGTGGATCACTTACAGCAAAGTCAAATGACAATTGTCATGAGCACAAACGGTTTCGATTGACGGTCAAGAGGGTTATGTTGTATATTTGGTGGAATTAACAAGGTATAATCTACTCTGAGTGACTCCTCTAAAACCAAACTCTTAATTTGGATCTGTACTGTCAGTAATTGGACCGTCGTAGGGAAGTAATCGCCCAGAGGCGCTTAGCTTTGGCCGACAGGAGGGAAATTGTGTTTCACCATTAAAACATCAGAACACAGATATCGATAGTGACTCACCAGAGGCTCCGAGAGTATGAATCGGACATTCTTATGTGTCCACTATAAGAAGAGAAGGGAAATACCATGAGCAGTGAATATTTTATAGCGTTGCTAGAGCTAGAAGGCCGACATTTCAAAGAAACGACCCCATATGGTAAGACAAAGCATAGAGTCACAAGTCAATGAAAACATTGGCATTCGTTTTCGCCAGACTTAGCCCCAGCGACCACTGAGCCGTAAGGAGCATGACTTGCTCACCGTACGGAGCACACTAACCCATCACCTAGGTACATCAGGAAGAAATACTTGACTACAAGGATTCTCTTCAGCACCATGTACAAGACCCGCTAAACAGAACGCGATACTAACAGACATTAAAGCCATTCACCGAGAGTCTGTTAACATCTTTTTGACCTCTCTTCCAGTGAACGCTGTTCTGGGAGTCTAATCTCCAAACATTGCAACCGCTTCGAGAGTCCCAAGTAATACTAGCACAATTAAGATTTGGATAATGTAGTCCCGCGCGACACATAGATACATTCCTCGTTTAAGACCTACTAATCTAACCCCTCTCTGAGCCGAACCCGTTGAACCCTGGGCCGCCCATTGGATGATATCGATGACTGATTTTGCCTGCTCCCAAGCGCAGTTTAATTAGCCGTTATTACGAAAACAACAATAAAACATATATTTAACTTTAACCAGTGTTTTTACTCTAAGGAAAATTGTCTGAAATAAGAAAAATCCAAACAGCTGCCGAGGTCAGGACTATGAGGTGACGAGTCACTACCGATGTTTGTGGTCTGGCGTTGTCCATGTGAAGCACAGTTCGTGAAATTACAGTTCGGAATTCAGACTTTTGCTGTAGGAAGGCAGCAAGCGCACAACAAAACCTTCATGGCCGTCAATCATGACTTAGAGCACGTTTGTGCCGGCTCACTACCTTTTGGAAACGATCGTTTTCGTTTGAGGTTGCTGTAAATGTTCTGCTTTTTATCACCAGCCACCAAGCCTAGTTTGGCCCATGAGAGGTTTTAGGCGAAGTGACGTTGACATTATTGGCCTCAACAACCGCGTGATGAGTTCTGCTTTGCTCAGATTGGTTAAGGAAGCGAAGGATATGAGTCTGGTAAGAACTTTGAAGTCGTAGATGACTTCGTTTATCTTGGAACCAATATTAACACCTTGCAACAGTGTCTGCCTGGAGATTCAGTGCAGAACCACGAATAGGTGCGCTCCTTTGGAATGAGTGAGCAATTGGAAAGTAAAGTCCTCTCTCGACGAACAAAAGCTAAACTTAACAAGTCGCTCATCATTCCCGTCTAACTATATGGTGCCGAGGCATGGACGATGACAACATCTGATGAATGGGCATTCAAAGTTTTCTTTCTTTCTTTTGCGTAAGATTTATGGTCCTCTGCGAGTTGAGCTGTATGAGATATATGGCGAAAGTGACATAGTTCAGCGAATCAAGCATCAGCGGCTACGCTGGCTAGGTCATTTCGTCCGGATGTATAAGAATACCCCAGCTTTGAAAGTTTTCGATTCAGTACCCGCCGATGGAAGTAGAGAAAGAGGAAGACCTTCACTCCGTTCGGAAGACTTGGTAGAGAAGGACCTGGCTAGACTTGGTATTTACTACCAATTGGCGCCAAACTGGTAAAAGAAGAAATGAATAGCGGAATGTTGCTAACTCGGCTATAATTGCATAAGCGGTAAAGACGAAGAAGAAGAAGAAGATTTTTCTAATGCCATCTAGCGTAGTCCGATCGCACTTATAGTACGAGAAATATAGATCACTAAAGTCATCTGTACTGTTTACTTGACTTTTTACTTGACCTAATATTATTTAAAATGAGAAATCTGGCACTGCAAAGTGGAAGCTGGGAAACTGTGAATAGTTCTAAAATGTACTTCATTCGTCAGATATCTGCTTTGAACTTCTGGAACCTTTCCCTCTTCCCCTTCTCTCACATTTCGCAGGTTAGATTTTCTCTAGTTTGAGCTTCGCTCTTTAACGGCTAAAAAGCAAAAAACATTTGTTTGAGTTGAAACCATTAAATACAAAAATTTCTAAATTTTTTATACTTATATACTTACAAATACCGTTATAAAAGTAATTAATTACGTCCAGAATAGCAAATAACGTGACAGCAAAAATAATTTTAATTTGTCGGCTCTGTGGTTATGTTTACAAATATGTACATATATATTTATGTATATATGTATTTATATGCGAATATGACTATTAAGAGGCACACAAATGAGCAATTAGCATATTCGATAATTAACAGTAAAATATTTTTCACCACAAAATAATGCAAATTCAACAAACATTTATGCATATAAAATTTCAAACCACAATTATAATTTTCGTTTATATGTAACCTTCTAAGTGTACTCGTATATATGTGTGTGTATGTATGTGTGACAGAGTTACTATATTTTTATGTTTCTTTTTGTATTGGCCGTGTAGTAGTTGTCAGCGTTTAACAGCCTCACAGGGCGCCATCCCCAAGAAAAACAAAAAAAAAAAAAAAAAAAAACGATCGAAAAATAAAAATAAAAAAGAAGCGCAAAAACTCTTTATTATCTATCTTACGGACAAGTAGATGTGAAACCGGAAACGCCAAAAGAAAAATGCAAACTCCAGCAGGACACACTCCAGCAAACAAACGATGGGTACGAGCACGAGCAGAGATGATGAATGTCGTATATTGGTACGAGTATGTATGTCCGTGCAACGTCGCATGCCATATCTACTTACCGCAAATAATCCATTGCCCAAATCGGACGTGCCGCCGTCGCCGTCGCCGCCGCCGCCGCCGCCTTGCCACCCGAAGTCGATGTGGTGGTACTTGAAGTGGCAGCAGTACGTTGAGTGCCCGTAGTCGAGCAGGTTGTGGTGGTTGCCGTTGTCGCTGGTATCCAAGTGTTGGTGGAGCATAGCGAACAATACGTGTCGGCAGCATCAACAGCATCGGCGGCGTTGTTATCGGTGATTTGTGTGAGTGCGCCGCGATTACGTCGCACCAAATTACATGGTAACACGCGACGACAATCGCTATCGCAGCTAAAACTCTTGGCGAGCATACGATAACGTGATTCGCCATGTAGTTGTGGTTGACTCGTACAACAACACTGATTATTGGAATCCTCCGAAGAGCTCATGATCAACGAATAGGTACGTGATTGTGGAAAATGACCGCTTAGGGCACTTAGGTGCGATGTGCGGAAGTTGAGGGGACAATTGCAGTGTAATGACAGGCGAATTACGATAATGATGTGGTGGAAGAAGAATATACAGAAAAGGTGCTTGTTTTTTGAAAAATTCCCAAATGGTGTTAGATGTGTTCGTTTTTTTTTTTTGAGTATGAGAGGTTTCAGTTTTTGCAAAAATATATAAATAAAATTATTTCCAAAAATTTGTGAATTTAAAATTAAAATCAAATTGGCAAATATCTTAGGTGCTCGCTCCTCTCCTTTAATTATAAATATTAAAATAAAAATATTGAAATAAAATTAAAAAAAGTTATCTTCGGCTAAGCCGGAAGCCTTTGTACCTTTCATGATACACCGCAATCCAAGACACCCCCTTAATGGATAGAGGTGGTCCATGTTGCTGCTATACAAATACTGTTGTCCAATCTAGTAGACAAACGTGTAGCCAAAAGTCTCATATAAGGAAAACCCGAAATCTTTCTATGGATGCCGGAAACTCAATTATGAGATGGCAAGATCGTGCTAGAGGATTTTATTGTCATGTGGATAATAGTCCTGGAATGAAATAATCACATAAACCAGTCCACTCAACGAAATCTCCTCAAAGTGTGAAATCTAGGTATTGAGATAGTAGCGTGTTTCTCTACAGAGCTGCTTTCTGCGCATGAGTTACCAGATGCCGAAGAAGAAAGCGAGGCGACCATAAAAGACGAAAATACGTAAGTGTGAAGAGCTTGAGCTACCCTCCGAAAAGATGAAGACCATATTTGGAAATACGCCACTTAATAAAGCCAGCAAGATGAAGGAAAATACCTCTTCTAGCGAGAGATTCGATTTGGCAAATAATGCTCAGAGCATATTGCGCAATTCAAAATGGTGGCGACGGACTAAAGCTGTGCCTTACCTGCGTGCGATATCTGCTGAAAACATGCTCAGCGATTTTTTAGGCAATCCTGAAAAAGGGAAACTATACCAATTATCGTAGCATAAATCGAGCTTTCTCAATGTGAGACATGTCAAAATCGTTAATCGAGGATGTATTGAGGCATTCAATTGCTCTTGAAAGCACGAAAGCATTTCCGAGTAGCCATACCGTAATTTCTGATCTCTCTAAACCTAATCAACTGTCTGAACTAGCTCCGTATAGCACTAGTAGTTCCAGCAGAAACTGGAAGGACATATCCGACTCATACACTACCAGCCGAGTTTGGAGGTAGGTAGATTGAGCACAACTAGCATTAGATGCGGCATTTGGATGCATTATCGTTAGACCTTAATATTTTTGCTATCACGTTCTAAAATTACGTTCCAACCAATAAGTATTCTAACTGAAATTAAATACTTATACCCGTCTATGTATACTTTTCATTGAACTCTTTAAGAGATCCTTTCTTTCGTCATAGTTGAGCCAAATCCTCTCCTCTATTCATTTATAGAAGGCATCCTCACGAGGAAGCAACTAGTAAAATCTAGCCTTAGCCTTAATATATCGCTATGTTCAAACCGCTTTTGGTTCCAGTATTTTTATAGACTATGGAGCTGATAGCAGAAACGGTTGATACAGGAAGCCTCCAGCAGAGGCTGCATACCGCTGTAGGCAAAAAGTAACCGGGAATATGAATAAACGAAGCTCGACAAAATTTTTGTGCGGTGAGCAGGAATTATCGAGGCAAAAATTTCCGAAAAGAGACGAGAAAGCGTTGAAGTCGTGGCACGACCAGGATGACCATCAATGGATATTGACCAGGAACTCTTTAACAAAATCAAAGAAAGAAAACTTTGCTGGAATATTGGAAGGGTCAGTAAATTCTTTTTCCAATTTCAACATGGTTCTGCTAGACCATTTCACCAAAATTCTACCTATATCATTCTGCGATCAGGGTATTTGCTGATTTAGCTAACCACAACTTCTGGCTATTCTCATATCTGTTCTGAAGTCCATACCTGAAAGTGACTCGTTGGCATGTATAGAGAATTGCACGAAACGTTGCATTATATAGAGAGAGTGGACTACTTTGAAGAGGCTGAGCGAGCCTGCGACAGTTGGGTCTTTATACTGGAACGACGCGGATTTTTGTCGGGTCAAGGACTTTTTCTGCCGCAACATTTCCCAAAAACTACTTTGGGGAATATTTTTGTGGCTATAACAACAACAACAACTACCTATATTTTATTGTAAGCCGTCTCCGAACGGAAGGTTTGACATACCCTGCCGAGGGGTGACCGCAATCAGAAAAGTTAATTTTTTATAACTTTGAATGTTGGTCGAACCAGGACTCGAACCTTGGTCCTTCGAATGTTAGTACAAAATGCTAACCACAGTGTGTTAAAATGTTTCCTAGTTTGTCTCGTTTATTCGGTTTTTAATATTCGTCTTCCGGTACCGCTTGGTGTCAATATAAACCCCCAGATATTTGCTTCGTGGTGAAAAAGGAAATCTATTACCATTGAGTAACAGAAGCTGAAGCTGATGCGGCATTTTGGTTCCATTAGTAAGTAGCATCTGCTCGTCTTACTATGACTAACACCTACTCCGTTGTTAATAGTCTGTGATGGTAATCTTCGTAAAGCCTTCGCCATAATCTCACCGATTGTAGTGGGAAACAGTTCTGATCCGATCGATAGGAGATCGTCTGCAAATGCAACTACTTCCACTCCTACTCCATTACGTTCAAGTATTATTTCATTCAGCTTTATCACTCATTGCAGCCCGCTTGAGGAGGCCTTCTGCCAATGCAGATTGTTCGTATCGCCGAGTCGATTGTATCCATATGCAGGCCATGTCGTCTATGCCACATTGATGTGATCAATGGTTGTGCCTATTTACACGTATTTTGGAGACAAGGGTTAATCTTTTACAGAAAAGTAAGACTGTTGGCGCTTGGCGATGATATTGATGCCATTGAACAGATACGTCTTTACACCAGAGCCTGATCTTCAACGACATTACTGAGAGTCATTCCTTTGAAATTGTAGAAAATCGAAGTTATAGCTTAGGGAGCAAAGATCACACTCCAAAAGCAGCACACTACCTTTTGATGTGGAGGACAACAACAATGAGATAAAGGTGCTTGGAAAGATTTTTGGTACAATATGAAAAGTCAAAGCGGCGCAGGCGCTCCAGAGAAGGGTTAAACAAGTCAAACCCCGTTAAATATACCAAAGTGTCTAACTACTAGACAGAGATCGTGAGTTCAAATTCCCGACGGATTACCGTCTCAAAGGTCTTTTTTGCCAACGCCTACAAAACGGACATTACGGACCAAGTCAATCCAACATTCTAACACAACGGTTAAATTTTTGAGTTATTTATTCTCTCTTCGTGTTCGTGAAAGGTAGAAAAAAAATATTAAATATTATTATTATGTATATACATATATATTATTTCTAAACCTAATTTATTGCATTAGATTCTTACTTATTTCTAAATAATTTAGGAAAATTTGTGTTTTACTAACCTTTTTCTTTTGATTTTTTTTTCTGAACTTTTGTTACATATTTACAACAAATTCTTATTTAATTATTTACAGTTAGAGTTCCATTTTAGCTTTTTCATAATTACAAACTTTTTGTTTTTTCTATGGCACAAGGACATACATACATACAGAGAGATGTTTTGGCATTAATTACAATAAAGGAGTTCACAAGTAGGGAGATTAAAACGTATACACACACGCACACACACTACAACATACATATATGTCAACTCAAATCAAAATGAAAAAAAAAAAAAATTTTCATTTATGTAGTTTGTAACCAACTATTTAACTTATTTACTGAAGTGAGCCTGTTAAAATTGAAATTAAAAAAAAAAAATAAGAAAAACAACTTTTCAAATTCAAATCAACGGTTTTTGCCAGGACCAAAATAGAGGGTACATTACTTGCAAATGTATCTATTTCAATACTTAACTATGTATAGAGGGGAGAAAAGAAAACTGATTACATGAATTTTAGTGATTTTATAGATTATTTGGGTGCATACAGGAATTTACATACATACATACATACATGTAGGTATATAATTTTTTTTTTTGTTTTGCTTGCATGTACCAATGGTTGTGTAAAATCGACTTACGCAATTTTTTCTGACGGCGAACGCCACGGTACATCATCATCAATTTCATCCTCACTCTCATCGCCCTCTTCGCCGTCGTCATTGCCCGATATGCTAAACGATGATGAGGTAAACATATCCGGTACAGGCAGAATGGATGGTCGGCGACTTCCTGTAAATAAATAGACGCAACAGAGAGAGAGAGAGGGAGAGAGAGAGAGAGTAATAATTAAGCTTAGCAGTACCTTGAATACTATGAAATATATTGGATTGTAAAGAATGAAATTAACAATATTAAATACTTTAGATTTATTAGTCATCAAAAATATTTGTATTTGACTTTTTTTTTTTCTTTTCTGTACAGAATTTAGCTTGTAGAAGCATATAAGCAATTTTTGGTGTTTAAAGAGTCTTTTATAACGAGTTATCACTGTAGTTGATATATGAGTACAATGTGTTTAAGCATTTAAGCATGCACCACTTCTCTTCAAATCCCACAGCATACTTTTAGGCATTATTTCTTGCATGCTCATTTACTTAAGTGCAATTCAAATGTAGATGGGCAGTGAAGCAATAGACTTTAAGTGCTTATTAGAAGCTAAGCACGAGCTGACTGGTACATACTCGAAGGCTTACACAACTGCATAGCTATGTGCCAGCACCAGGGACGCCGGAATAACTCCAGTTCCTAAGTGGTGTATGCTTTGGCTTACAAAAACCCTTGGAGCACTCCTTCGACCTACAAATTCTGAAGAGCCAAAGCGCTCAAATAAATTGAATGGTCACCCCGCGCCATCCCAAATTTCTCAACCTGATCTCACCAATAAATTCATAGGATAAAAGGAGGAATGAACATCCCGCCCCACTCCTAATTGTTAAATATTGTGAACTCAATATTGCTACATTTATGGGTATCATTCATCACCATCTTTCCTACTCCTAAATATCCTCCTCCCCCTACTCCCTAGACACAATATTTTAATCGCCTAGACCGTGTTGCGTATAAAGCAACGAGTTAAGGAGCATGATGCTTTGCTGTGCAAGCAATTCCTATTTTGATGATAGCATAGGGAATATCCCAATAGGCACCTTATAGAAGCCGAGCCTTCACCTAGGCACATCAGAAAGGGAGTATTTGACATGAAGGACACCATCCAGCAACATGTGCAACAACCGCTGGACAGGACGACGTACAGACAAGCACTGAACGCCATTCACCAGGAGTCAGTTAACACCTTCATAGACTCCCTTCCCGTGAATGGCGTGCTCGGAGAAAAAGCACCACCCATTGCAGACAACGAGATCGAGCTGCCCCGAGAGACCCGCGTGACTCTGGCACAACTTAGGTCTGGATACTGTAGCAGGTTAAACTCCTACTTATCCAGACTCGACCCCAACATAACCAAAGTAAGTATGTATGAGAACAAGAACAACAACAACAACAAATTAATTATTTACCATATACATATTTATGATATAATACCGGAAGAAGGCATCTTCAAAGATTGACAGTTTGCTTTGCGATGTGAAAATGCAGGAAATGATGATAGATCCAATTTCCATATACGAATCCTAACTGAATCGTAACAAAAGCTACCCATTTGTCAAGCGGATAGTGATTGGTGATGGAAGATGTATTACCCATGGCAACATCAAATTAAAACGGTTGTAGTGGAAGGGCAGAGAACTGGCACAAACGGTCTCCAAGCCAGAATTGACGGTCAGGAAGAATTTGTTGAGTGTTTGTTAAGATTTGCAAGGAATCATCCAATATGAGCTGCTCCCCTACAGCCAAACATTTAAGTCGGACTAGTACTGTCAGCAATTGGAGCGTCTGAAGGAAGCAATCGTCCAGAAGCGCCTTGCTTGGGCCAACAGAAGGGGAACTGCTGTTTATTAGGACAACGCCTGAATACGCTTGTTTGAGAGGTTCTCATGTATCCTCCTTGCAGACCGGATCCCGCACCAAGTGATTACCAACTGTTCCTCTCTATGGCGCCTTTATTGGCTGGTGTAGGATTGACCTCAATACAAGTCTGTGAAAATCGATTGTCCCAATTTTTTGCCTATGTACGTAAATCGGATAATTCTAACAATGGTAATTAGGGCCTTTAAGTTAAGACAAAAATAATGGATGACTTGTTACTTGACCAATATATGTATATACATCATTGTAAAAATAAAGTTAATATTTTCTCAGGAATTTAAATAATCTTTTAATATATAAAATAATATAAACCATTTGGGAGTGAATCATCTTTGGAATAGAGCGAGATTGGAATGATTTTGAGTGAGACTTAATGAGACTTATATTTTACATGCTTAACGATTTAAGCCAATCTACTCATATTATCACTCTCTCTCTTTCACTCTCTCTGCCTCTCTCTCTCTCTTTACCTTTCGCTCACTCTCAGTCTACTTCATATAGCAAATGCACTCACCTCTTCGCTGATTGAGCATATCGGGACTGAGTAGATTTGGATTCCCCGCTTGTGGTACATCCAAGTGATTGCTGGTTGTTAGTGTAGCAGTTGCAATGCTAAGACCACCGCCACCGCCACCACTGCTACTGCCACCGCCGCCGCCGCCGACGCCACTATAACCCATGCCATTACCACCACCACACCCACCACCCAACATTGGTGGTAATGTTGTGGTTACAGTGGTTGTTGTTGTGGCTGAAGGTGTTTGCGTTGGATTCATCGATGTCACCGTTGTATCCTTGAGATTCTGCTTTGAATCTGAGATTATCACAGACGTTAGATTATCAGTTGCTATTTGTGGAATGCAGAGAAGAGAAATAAAGCGAAAATATTGTGAGCTGTTTTTGTTGGTATAAATATGTTAAAAAAGTGTATGCTTGTTGTATTTGTTGTTTAGTTAAGCAGCAGCTTTAGCTTTTATTAATTTTAATTTTAATTTTTATTTTTTTTTTCGATAAACAGACCGAGAAATGCAGTGGAGCAAGTTTGTGGCTTATTCACAAACAAAGTGGTTATAGCTGTGTGCATAAGTCAAAAGAGCCCAAGTCTGATTTTGAAAATTTTCAAGAGAGCTAGTGAAAATCCAATTTTTTTTTACCATTTTCACCTTTGATTTTCGATGAACAGCAAGCGTGTTTTAAATAATACTATTTTTTATCTTTTTTTCGGTATTCTAAATGCAAATATTTGGTTAAGAAATCGACTTAGGCTTTAACGACCTGCGAGCATTGATAAAAAAATACAACACATACACTTAAGCATATTTACAGTGAAATGCACAATCGATTTTCAAATGTTTATTATTAAATAGGTCAAATAGTTTGGATGTATATTTAAATGAATATGTACATATGTAAGGTCTAAAAATAGTCAATATTTTAAATAATTCAATAAGCAAAAGCATGGATGTTCGGATGACAGACAGTTGATATTTACAAACACACATATATACAAGTATAAAAGAGAAGAAATTTATTAAAGGTGCATTGGTAGATATTTAAAGAATGGAAATATAGAAAAATTTAGAAAATTCTTAAACAAAAAAAAAAAAAATGAATTTCTTAATATAAAACTATTTTTAAAATCTTTTTAAGTTGCTGCCAGTAATTTGAGATTTTTTTTCCTAATATCTATGGTTCCTGGGAACGTTTTTACGATAATAATTTTTCGGGAAATGGACAAGGTACTGACATAGTTGAAAAAATCGTATTTATAGTTCAAATATTAGGAAAACTATATCACTCTCCCGGATCTAGACCAAGCATCCACTTATTCGACAAAATTATATTTATGATTCCATTTAGTATAAATTCGGTACACTGGTGGGTTTTTGCTTAGACCATCAGAAAGACTATCCTTCTCTCCGGAAACTGAACCAGGAACTGACCTATTCGAAAATAGTATATTTACGGCTGGACTTACTTGAAACTAGGTACATAGGTCGAATAACAATGAGACTACTCTTCTCTCCGGGATCTGGACCAAAGATTTACTATTCAAAAAAATATGGTTCATGGTTAGATTTTTTTGAAACTCGGTACATACAGTGGCTTTTTTAAATACTACTCTCAGGGAAATGAACCATGGATTGTGTTGAGAAGTTCATCAACAGCTGTGAATGCCAGTACTCGACGACTGAGTGTCGCTTCAACTTCAAATTTGCGCATCTTTATAAGGCTGCTGTAGTAAAGAGCATAAGAACCTAGACGTTTTTGTTTTTTCCCCCGACCATCGCACTTCTTGGACGGCATTGATGTCAGTTTCATGGTCAGGTTTTATGAGGACATCAACCCGTTGGCCAGCCGTACCTTCACAATTAAGGCAACAGACAATCCAGATGCTTGCCTCTTAAATCATAGTTGTGTTTGCATTGATCGTCATCAAAAAGGTAGTTTCTCCTCCAAGGCTGTTGTGTCTTTTCGATTGGAACTGGTTTCTACGTGGCGAGCGCACAACCTCACTAGACGGTTAGATAGCTGTTATGCTTACACGTATAGCCTATCCGAACGACATCTCAGTCATCGTGGGCGGTAATTGTTTGGCAACACTCGGATCTCTGGCGAGTCAGACACTTAAAGCCAATAACAACTCCGCGATTTCAGGATTTGGTTTGGTTTATTTAGAAAGGAATAATACAATTCTAGCTTGGATCAAACCAAAGGTGAGCCAACCTTACAGCTGAGATATAGTACTAAGTACCTGAGAATTGTGTACGAGGATATTAAGCTGCACTTTTGGTCTCTCCTCCGCTATATTTCACTGCATCTTTGTTGCTACTTTGATATGGTGTAAGGCTATGTACAAGATAACATATCTGGATTGGCAGGAAAGGGCCTTCAGTGAACAGTATCAGAACAACACCTTTGCAGCACTACATGCGATTTTGAGCACTACACCGGAAAATTTAGTGACTATATGCTTTTATGGCGCTTTAAATCAGGACTCACAGGCACAGTAATATAGAGTTGCCCTTAGTGTGGAAGCTGTTACCAGCTACAATGGAGGCAAATGGCTGGAACAAAAATCTGAGATATGCAGACAAAGCTCTTCATACTTTTACAGATGGTTCTAGAATGAACGAAGAAGTGGGTGATTCAGTTTCAAATAGAGATAAAAAAAGCATATAAGCTCACAAGCCATTGCAGTATCTTCCAACCTGAAGTTTAGGAGAAGGTTAGGAGACAGCTGATAGCTGACGAACTAGCTATGAAGGGTGGTCTTTTTGAACAGGTCGTAATAATGAACCTACCAGTTTCATTCAGCGGAATGAAGCAAACGCAAGAAGTAATCCTACTTCGTCAGACTTTGGGAACGAGCTAAAGGCTGCAGAAGAGATTGTGAGAATCCAGCATTCGGCAGACAAAGGCTTTGCTTATTTGACTACAGGACCTATAATCGGAATGTCCAAGGGGTCAAAAAGACTACATCTACTAATACTATGATTATGAAAAAAAAACAACCATGTTCGTCATACTAATGTGTCTGCAACACTATGGACGTATTATCGTCAATTTGAGACTTGGGAGGGCAGCCGCTTCAACCTAATCTGAGCTAAGAACAAGCATACTGTATTGATGTCATCACTTTTTTCAATTTCCATTAAAAACCTTGAACACTTTCACTAACCCCATAAACTGATTGCAATGAATGACGTCATCAAATGTCATATCATGCATAAATGATTTAATTTAAAACAAATAATAAAAATATAATAAAATATCTCTCGAAACTTCCGTAGCAAAAAAAAATTAGTTGAAAAATTATTTACAAAAATATTTTAAAATTTAAAATGAACTCCAGAGTGAAATCAACTTTTTAATTATGGACTAACACGACGACAGGTGGCGTTGTTGACAAGCTGCACAGGTCAGTGCATTTTGCGAACGGTCAGTGGAAATTACTTTGCAGCGATGAACAAACACAGGTATTTGTATACTTGTGAGTGTGTGTTGCTGCATGTTGAACGGTTGGTTGACATTTTGGCACGTGCAACACGCACCAACCGCACCGCATTTAAACGGAAGTGTCCATGCAAAACGCAGCAAAAAGGCGTTGACGCTGAAACAGTGATTAACGGATCAAAGGGCAATATGCATGCGCACACACACACTCACACATAAATGAACATATTTTATAATATATAGTATGGTATATATAAAAGCAATTACATATGCACATACATACACACATACGGCGTAAATAATTTATAAAAGCGTATATAAATAATACATCTCGTATACATATATACAAAACTATATATTATATTTACAAGCATTCAGCATAATTACAAATACATACATACACATATGGACATATGTAAGTGTCAATAATTTCAAAATATGTCAACATGAGAGAGGAAATGCTTGTGGTCTCTGATTGCTTATTGTGGATCAATGGTGAGGGCGTTTGTGATTTTTTGATTTGGTGAGCTGATGAGCTGGTGAATGGGGGAAATTGCGGTGAAGGGCTTGAGGCGTTAGCGGAGCTGGTGGTTTTGGTGGTCACTAAAATAGCAAACTGGTTTGTTTTGTATTTGCGGTTTGTTTTGGCGGTTGTGGTTTTTTGAGTTTTTTTTTCGTTTCGTTTGGGAAGCGAGGAGAGGGTGAGGCAGTTCAAATACTACCAAATTCGAGTAAACTACAGGATTAAAAAAAGGTAAAAAAAATATACTAAGCTACAGGCTGTGGCGGTGAGGACATATTTTTATTAAGTAATTTAAAAATAATTTTTTCATCTTTCAAGAGTTTTTGGTGAAAATGATTAGCAAAAATTGGTTTGAAAAAAAGATTTACATTTATTTATTTATATACAAATGGAACATTATCGGAGCGCATAAGGAGCGTATAAAACGTGCAAACAAACGAGCTGAGGCAAGGAGCGGGTGAGCCAAAAAGTTAGCGAGAGCGGGTGAGAGCATCTGGGCACATTCAAATTGGTTGTTCTTAATAATAAAAAATATTTATTTATTTAAAAAGCTGTTTTTTTTTTGTTAAATTTTAGTTTTCTTTTTTATTTATTTTCACACTCACGCACGAATAGTGTCGTAAAATCATTATCACTATATGATGGCGGATGCCTTTCTGTCAAGGGTGTACCGCCTCCACCTACTACACCTAAGCCGCCGTAACCACCACCACGTCCGGAATCCAGACTGGGACTGTGCGGTACACGTACACAAACGGATGGCACCGGTGCCGTGCGATTGATTGATGTTGATGTTGTTGTTGTACTAATGGTGGCCACCGGTGTTGTTGTTGTTGTTGATGTTATTAGATTCATATTCAAAATGGTGCTATTCGTAGTGGTGGTGGTGATGATGGTTGTATTGTTGTTATTTATTGTTGTTGTGCTAACTAAATACAATGGGTAATGATTGTATTACACATACACAAACAAAAATGCAAGTGAAAATCAAAACATTTTTGTTATCATCCCTAATTAAATGCTATGATGGTGTTGACAAGTCAGACAATGGTAGTATTTTAAGCGCTTTTGAAAAAAAGCTCTAACTAAAATCAAACAACTGCAAATAAAATATAATAAAATTAAATTAAATAAAGCAATATAAATTATAATAAATTTAAATTAAAATTAACTAAAAAAATACAATAAAAATAAATTAGTTAAAAAAAAAATTAAAGTAAATAAAATAAAATTAAATAAAAAAATATATAAGAAAGCACAACACACTTAATTGATTTAAATGAAATCAAATACATTAAAAAGTAATAAATAAAGTAAATTTTAACTAAATTAAAAAATAAAAAAAAGGAAAATAATAATAAATAAAATTGAATAACATAAAATATAGTGAAATAAAATAAACTAAAATAAAAATAATCAAAACAAAATTAATATAAAATAATTTAAGATAAAATCAAATCAAAAAAGAATAAAATAAACTAAAATAAAATGATATAATGTAAAATAAAATAACACAAAATAAAATAAAATGTAAAAAATTATAAAAAATTAAAAAGATATATAAAATACAAAATATATCTAAAAAGATAAAATAAAATAAATAAAAAATTAATATATATAAAATAAAATAAAATATAAAAGGTAAGAAAATATAAAATAAAATATAATAAAACAAATTGAAGTAAATTATAAAACTAAATAAAATATAATAAAACATAACTAACAAAATATATGGTATATAATATAAAACAAAAAACTTAAAATAAAATGAAAAATCAAACACAAGAAATTTAATTTAATTAAATTAAAAAAAAAAATAAAATAAAATTAAAAGAAATAAAAAAAATTAAATAAAGTATGGTAAAACAAATAAGATAAAATAAAGTAATATAAAATAAAATAATTTAAGCAAAATAAAATAAAATTAAATAAAATAAAATATAAGAAAAGAAAATAAAAGAAAATAAAATAAATAAATAAAATACAATAGAACCAAATAATATAATTTAATATAAAATAAAACAAAACAACCAAAATAAAAGAAAAAATAAAATAAAATAAAGTGAAATAAAATAAAACAAAATCAAATAAAACAAAATAAAATAAAATTAAATAAAATAAAATATAAGAAAACAAATTAAAAGAAAATAAAATAAATAAATAAAATACAATGAAACAAAATAATATAATTTTATATAAAATAAAACAAAATAAAATAAAAGAAAAAAATTAAATAAAATAAAATAAAAAAAAATAAAATCAAATAGAATAGAATAAAATAAAATAAAATAAAATAAAATCAAATAAAATAAAATAAAAGAAAAAAATTAAATAAAATAAAATAAAATCAAATAAAATAAAATAATAAAGGTAAATCAAATTAAATTAACTTGAGTTAAATAAAATAAAATGAAACTGAATTGAATTAAATTACAATAAATTAAATTAAATTAAATTAAATAAATTAAAATAAAATAATATATATATATAAATATATATAAGTAATATATATAAAATCAAATACATTAAAATAAAATTAAATAGAAAAAAGGTTAAAATAAGAGAAATTAAAAAAGATATAAAAAATAAAATTGTGCACCTTAAAGTATAGCAAAATAAAGTGAAATAAAATAAACTAAAATAAAAATAAATGAAATATAAAATAATTTAAGATAAAATAAAATCGAAAAAAAGATAACAATATAAAATAACATGATATAAAGTAATATAAAATAATACCAAATATGATAAAATATAAAAAATTAAAAAAAAAAATAAAATAAGCTAATATAATAAAAAAAAATAACAAAAAAAAATAAAATAAATAGAGAATTAATATATATTAAATAAAATAAAACATAATAAAACAAAATAAATTGTATATAATATAAAACAAAAACTTAAAATAAAATAACAAAATAAAATATAAAATTAAATTTAAGAAATTTAATTAAACTAAAATAAAATAAAATAAAAATAAAACGAAATACAATAAAATAATAATTATGAAAAATTTTTTAATTAGGCAGAAAGACAAATTGTTTTCACTTTAAAAGTACGACTAAAATTGCACACACTTATGTCTCTCAGAACTGAATTGAGTTACAATTTTCACACAACAAAAGCCAAAAGTTACGCAAAATTGTATAAAATATGTTTTTTTTATAATATTTTGTTGCTGTTGTATCTTATGATAAAGATATGTATGTATTAAGTATTAAGGATTCTTGGTGTGGTTAAAATAATAGGATTATATGCTTTATTTTCTGTGAGATTAGCATGGACTGTTATGAGGATATCTTCAAAATAATTTCTGATCATAATTATTTTATATTATATACTCTTAATTTATCTGCGTTAGCTTCTGCTACCATAATCACATGTGGCGATGGGAATTGCAACATCGGGGCATCAATTGTGAAACTAATATGACTAATTATTATTATGAAGAAAATCTAATCCAGTGGCGTTGATCCAGCTATTGGTAACTTAGGGAAAATAGTTAGTTTGTTTTTGGAAATAGATGCTCTTAAAAACGGCTGTCTTTTTCTCTTCTTCTAAATTTGTTAATATAATGATTTGGAAATTATTTTGAACCGGACAGAGAAACTTTTACTTGAGAAATAGAATATTTGCTTACAACGCCAACCAGGTTGAGAGTTTAAAAGTGATAGATATAGTATAATATTACATAAATTGGCTTGTGTCTCCGCTTCTCTTCTAATTCTCTAAAAAGACTACTAATACTAAATATTATTGTATCTACTGCAAAAAGAATAATATATAACATATATATATATATATATTAAATTATTCAGTAAATTTATAGACGTAACTAAAATGTTATGTGAAAATAGTATAACCACATACATATATATGTACAAGTACATATGTAGCTATGCATAGTCTAACAGCTTTTGTAAGTAATTTAATGGACGTTTGATGAATTTATGGCAAAATCTAATTTATGCAGCAATTTGTTTTAATTTTCGTAAATAACAGCATTTCATTTTCATTTATTTACTTATTTTTTCTTAAACTCGCACATAAATAATGAATGATCAAAATGAAAAAAATAAAAAAATATATATGGTAAACACAACCGTGATTTATTCCATTTTGTCAATTCCATAATTTACTTATAAAATATAAAGCGCGAAAGTTGAAAATTGAAGAGAAATAAAAGAAAAATGAAGCGCGTGAGGGCAAAGAGAGGAATGTATAACACAATTTGTGTGTTTATAATGCTTGTGACGTGTTAAAAAGAGTAAGCGATAGTAACGAGCGAATGTGCGTGAGTAACAGAGCGATTGAAGGCAGTTGAAGTGGCAGTGTGACGTTTTTAAATCAAATGCAAATATGCCGCGACAAGTAAACAACAGAATAAATAATTGGGCAAACAAATGAACAAGGACGAAAATGTGAAAAGAACGTTGAAAAGAAGTAAACATTTACATACGTACAAAAGTATAATAAAATTTGTTGAATAAATTATAATTAACGCACACACTGATGCACATCGAAAGCGTAATTTTTCATTGCAACAGCCAAGAAAAACGGTTACTTATTTATGTATGTATATTAAGCGGTCACTAAACTATTTTTTTTTTTACAATTCTATTTTTTAACTTTATGCTCGGAAATTCAATAAGTAAATATAATTTTCCGAATTGTAACTAAAGTGTTGTTTATACTAGTGTTATTGTAAGGATACTGTGAGTATTGGGGATGTTCTTAATAAAAATTATTTTTTAATGCTCATCAAGTCACTTATGCAGTTGGGCGGAAAACGGTAGCTTTTTGTACAGAAAGAGAGAGAGAGAGAGAGACCGAAAGGGAGAGCGTGAAAAACCGGAAGAGAGAGGGAGATAGACAAAGGAGGGAGAGGAGACAATTTTTTTAAGGTAAGTTAGTTGTTCGGTTGCCTGGTCGCGGAGCCCTACTCAACACCACCCAGGCCTGCTGTCCAATTATGACAGCGGTCTTGAGTCTCACCTTACTAGTTGCTCAAATCGGCAAAACCTATAAAATTACTGATACTTGTTCAAAACATTATTAAAAGATTTCTAAAGAAATCTTTACAAAATTTTCGATGAAATGAACGTGCAGCGGGTTGGACAGTCTAGAGGTATGCTCTACTCACTCCTCGTCATCTACATATATTCCCTCAATTTCAAAAGAAGTCATCCTTCCATGAGCCTCTAATTATAAAAATTGTTCTGTTCCCTTGGAAAAATATTAAGATGAAAACCACAAATGAGAAGGGGCTCGACCAAAAATCGCTTCAGTCAATCAACCTTTTGGCGATCGCTGTCTAGCAAGGGTAAAGTATGACTTCGGCTTTCCAACTCATTTCTACCGCGTTTCGGTTCCAGGTTAGTTTACCGAGTAAGATAATCTCAGCAATAGGAATTTGATTTAAGGAAAAATAGTTATCTCGATTGCTTTTAATTATTAAAGTTTAGATTTAATTTTTGAATCCTGCCCAGGCTAACATTCAAAATCTAATTCCACGGTGGGGAATCCTAGTCTCCCTAGTATATTTTTGACATGAGACAAAGGCTTCTCATAAAAGTTCATCAGCCGCCCCGATGCTGCGTCGACTAATTGGAGTAGGAGCTCGGTCGACAGTCGTTCCATAGGTATTTAAAGGGTTTTCCATAAAAGGTGTTATTTGCATAGAATAGATTGCTTTCGGGTACGTGGAACGTTACACGCTTCAACAACGCATTGAAATAATTAAAATTCACTATAAAAATGGTGAAAACGTGGCGGAGGCGGTTTTTAAAACTAAAACATTTTTCGGTCCTCGTGGAGCACCTTATCGGATCGCAATAGTAATGTGAAGAATGAAACACGTGCACGTCGCTCAAGAGCAACTCGGAATATTGCTGTTGTAGCCCAAAGTGTTGAAGAAAACTCAGATTTGTTCATTCCTTGTCATTCTTTGGAATTTAGCATTCCACAAACGTCATTACACCGTATTTTGCATAAATACTTGGGTCTTAAAGCTTATTAAGTTCACTTAACTTAAGAACTCAAGACAGCCGATCATCAACAATGTCGTGTCTTTGCTAATTGGGTCCTTTGTAACCGCTGAAGCGATCGTTCAGTTCCTTCAGACCCTTCTGGAACAACAGTTACGGAAAATGGATTGCGCTATCGAGAGATGCTTAAAGATTTTTCATGACCGGAATTGAATGGTATTGATTTAGACAACGTTTACTATCAACAAAACTTCACATGCCTCACAAGCAACGAAACTATCGATCCTTTAAGGGAAAAGTTTCCGGACCGTGTTATATATCGAAGAGGTGATTAAAATTGGCCACCGAGATCTTGTGATTTAACACTTTGCCTTTCCTTCATTTTAGGCCATGTGAAACCTAAGGTATACACCAACAGGTTAACGTCGATTCAACACCTTTTAAGATGGAATTTGTGAAGCTATTGAGTGCATACAATAGCCACTTTGCGATTTGGTGATAGAAAATATATCATAAAAAGGATACGGTCCTGTAAAAGCGTGGCCGTGGCGGCCGTTGTTTTCCATTTTTGTTGTTAGTGAGAGCAACTTAAGCCAGTGAGGAATGATTGCGATGAGCAGAGAATGCAAACAGTTGATTACCAACTCAGAACGGAATCTTTGGGTTATCAGGAGTTCATAAAGAGCTTCTTCCGAAAAAGATAGTAGTGCTGTGAGTGTGAGTCAAAAATGCAGTGGAGCTGTGAAGCGACTCTCAGGATTGAAACACTGAAACCATATAAGGATTCACAATTAATTTTAAGGACATCCCAAATACTTGCATATTTATTGTGTATTATTCACTTGTGTTTACAATTACTGATACTTAAATTAAATTCTATTTTATTTATACAAAAACAGTTCATAAAAATTCCGCACGCTTTGCGCATACATACATACAGTACAGCACATACCTACAATGAAGTACAGCCACGGTAAAGTATGTAATAATTATTAAAGCGCATACAAAGTATACAAACGCCTAAGGAATATACTTTCAAAACATTAAATGTATTGTAAATAAATGAGAAATAATTCGAAAGGCACAAAGAAGAATTGTAGAGAGACTCGTGTATTCTTATCATTATTGGGTTTGGCTGTCCGAGAAACTGATTGCGAACGAAAGGAAGAATGTAGCCAAAGACTTACCACCGTCCTTGGTCGTCGCTTGTGTATCCAAATTTTGATTTTGATTTTGATTGACAACAAACGCCGAATTCTCCTCCTTTGTTATGCTCATGTAATAGCACGTGTCGTCCTTTTTCATGATATGTCGCGGGCCGGGATTCAGCAGTATGGTGTCCTCATAGAATTCCGGCAATTCGGCTGGACGTACACCAACCAAAGCAACACCATATCTGCAACAAACAAAAAAAGAGAGAGGAAAAGAAAATGTGAGAAAGAGTGAGTGGTTGAGGGAGATAGAGAGATAGAAGCAGTGTGGAGCAAAAAATGAGATAAAAATGCTATGAAAAATCACTAAAAGCTCAATGAAAAATGAATGTCCATCAAATAGTGTGATTTTGAAAATCCAATACCGTTAGGAAAGCATAAAATTCAATCAGCGCAAAATTAAATTTACTTCAATTGATGTACGAGTACTCTGTGTGTGTGTACATACATATGTACATCTGAACTCTATGGTCCGTCATCAGTCAGTCGAGTGTCGAGAGTTGATAGTCGAGTGACAGCTCAAAGGCACAAAAAAAAAATTAAAAAAAAAAAATTGTGTATAAATATATACATATATGGTATTCTTCTCTCTCTCTTTCTCTCACTCTCTTCGTCTACTCACTTTCGATGCGAATGAAAACTGGCGTAGGTGAAACTTTTGCCCTCATACTCGCCAAAGAAACGACTATCGCCGAGTACAATGTGATAGATCTCGTTGCCGGAACACTTGCCGTACAGGCGATGCCATTCCTCCGGTGACTGTTGACCTTCCCTGCAAGTGCACAAATGGAGGAGAAAATAAATTTAAGAAATTGAAATAACAAAAACGAAAAGTTAAATTTTCAGTGTGCAGCTGATGTTTGTTAACTAACGGTTCACTAGTCTATGTGTCGGCGGTAGTAAGTGTTTTTGTAGGTAGTTTGCTATGAAGTGTACTTTGAAGTTTGTATTGTTGTTGTAGTAGTAAGTGGTTAATTGAGTATTGTTTCTTCTTTACAATTTTTTTTTTTTTTTATTTCTTACTTTTGTTCACTTCTACTTACTTTTCACATACTTTCTTTGGTGGCTATCTAACGGTTTTCTTAGTTCGTAACTAAATAAATGAGAATTTAGTTGAAAACATTTCTTTGTTCTTTCTGCTAACAATAAGCAAATTAAAGTTTTACGTAATAATTTTAAGTTGGCAATGGGCAGTGGGAGCCACAACTTTTTATATGGAGGATGAAAGTTGAACGAAATGCTTTGAAAGTAACAACGGAGGATATACCTACATACATATGGTACATAAGCAAACTCAAATAAAACCAACTCTTAAATGCATCTTGAATTTTGGCGACTAAGCGCTAGGCATTTGGCGGGCACAATGGCCGAGTGGTTGGCATAGCGTACCAATATTCGGATGGCCAGGGTTCGAGTTCTAGTATGAACAACTTCGAAAATAATAGAAAGGTCCTCATTAAAAACTATCAGCCGTTCGGAGACGGCTTAGTATAAACTGTTGATCCCTCCACAAATTAGAGGAAGAGCTCGGCACAAGATCGCTTCATACCAGAACTCGATCTATGGACATCCTCCGCTTACTGAGCGTACTATTCGCAACACCTGCGGCTAGCTTGATACCCAGCATTCATTATTGGATAATATTCGAAAGAATAGACCGCCTCCAACACGTAGTGAGGGAAGTATAGTGGACGTAGCTGCTAATGTACACGAAGACCATGGAGAGTCGATTCGGTGCCGTCCACAGCAGCTCGAACTATAGTAAGACTTGACGTATTTTACGTCGAGATCTTAAATTGAAAGCATACAAAATACAGCTTGTGCAAGAGATGAAGCCGCTCAACCTACCCAAGCGACATCGCTTTGCTCGCTCTATGGGCTCTTGAAAAGCTCCATGTAGATCGGACGTCTTTGAACCAAATTTTGTGCAGCGATGGGGCCCATTTGTGCCTCAATGGGAATGTAAATCAGCAAAATTACCGCATTAGGGACGAAGAACAAGCTGAAGAGATTCAAGAACTGCCATTTCATCCAGAAAAAAAAAAATATCGGTTTGGTGTGGTTTTTGGCCCGGTGGAACCATCGGTCCGTATTTCTTCATAAATGATATCGCGACATGATAACCGACTATTTGGTGATAGATAATTTCATGTTTTGGTCCGGTCGATTGGCCAGCAAGTTTGTGAAATATCATACCTTTAGACTTTTCGCTGTGGGGATTTGTAAAGTCTAAAGTCTATGCGGATAATCCCGTCTCGATCTGGGGCTTGGAGCAAAACATCACGCGTGTCATTCGCCAGTTACCAGTCGAAATGCTCGAACGAGCCATCGAAAATTGGACTCAATGGATGACGCAGCTACGGCCAACATTTAAAAGAGATAAGCTTCAAAAAATAAATGCGAAATAATGTTCTTTCGAATGATAATAAACATTTCCTCCCCCCCCCCATTAAATTTAAATTTTTTGGATTTTTCCTTTAAAAGAGAAGAGAACTTCGAAATGGATCACCTTTTATAAGGACTAATTTCATCATCTTGATTGAGGTTTATAATTGTTTTGGAAAGTGCTGAAAGCTTCTCACGACAACGGTAAGTATTGTACAATGAGTTGGACTCAAAACTGTGTGATCAACGTTAAACTAAACCGTGATGCTCAGACCTCAAACTTTTAAAATTGCTATATAAATTAAAAAAAAAATATATATATGCCAATAATCAGAAAATTTTTTGAAGAATAGCTTCATATAGAGGAATAACCTACACAAAATTTTCAAAGAATTATTTTCTAGGAAATATTAACCCTCTAACAGGGTTGCCTATGGTTGGTTTTGATAGCTTGGCATATTCCAAATTATAAAAGGATTTTAATATAAAAATTTTAGTATTTCAAAACTCCTATTTGTGCTAGAATATGTATGTACATATGTACAAATACATATATATATTAGGGCTCCAGATTTCGTTCAAAAATTTTTGGGCAGCTCGGGAATTTGTAGAACTTCGGTCAAAAAAAAAAAACAGAACGAGTATTGACTAGGTTGCATTGCTCGATAGCCGGGGTTCTAGAGCTCTAGTATATACATAGGTATGTATGTATGTATATGAAAATTATTTATTTATAATTTTAACTAACGTAAAGCCTAATTACTAAAAAATTTAATTTTAAATTGCTCACAAATGTATTTAGCCTTTCTTGCATTCTTCGAATTCATTGAGTTTATTTTCATTTTACAAAATTAATTTTCAGCTATTTTTAGTTACCGCCAATTTATATTTATATTTGTTTATGAAGTGCTCTATTATTATAATTAACCAAATCGCCATAGAACCTTTGTACTTAGATATATATGTATGGTATATATGTTTGCTCGTCAGTACATAATATATGGTGTTCTTTTAGACTTATGGTTTTCAGGAAGAAATAAATGCATTCATTTATTTTTGCAGACTATAGACCAATGAGTCTCTCTACCCATAGAGCATACCTAAGAGTAACTTTTTGGGAATATAACGACGCCTCAACCATGGCTTGTGGTTTATCATCACTCCAAATGCGACAAAATTGTTTTGTAACGTGCCCAATCAGCTAAAAGTGAGCTTCATCTTTGAACAATATTTTTTTTGTGAAAACCCAGATCGGTGACATTCTCGTTTAAAGCCCATTCACCGAACTTGGGACGCACTTGATTGTCGTTTGGCTTTAATTCTTGGACGAGTTGGATTTTGTAAGCCAGCAAACCAAGATTCTTTCACAAAATCTTCCATAAAGTTGATGGGTAAAGCTTGATTGTTGAGCGCGATGACGGATGCCCATTGTTCGGGTTTTTTTTTTTTTTGATACTCTGCTCCACAGCAGTGTGCGTCGCCTTAAGTGATGTGCATTGTTCACTAGGATCAACTAAGATCTATGGGTGCTCGATTTACCGACTCTGCCAGGCGATTATCGCCTGAGCGCCTCGCTCCACCCGAGACATTATTTTGATAATAAATTTGTACCATTTTGTAGACGTTGTTTTGTTCACTATGAAATGACAAACTAAACTAAGTACAAATCATGTAACTGCTGTCGGAAACTCCAACTCCAAGTGTTCACCAATTGACCATAAGTCTATAAAAGCACCCTTTATTAGTTTACCAAAGCTGGAGAAAGAGCGACGACGGCTATTCCGCTGTGTTACAAAAAGTAATACATACATTACACATTTCAGTACGAGTATATAAAATTGCGCACGTGTACTTCGGTATACAACTAAATTATTATATTATATTACACAGAAATGCCTTCCCTGCAGACAAAGACTTATTCAGATCGCAAGAGATTTCAATGGGATTCTTTCTAGAATTCAATGCATATACTGATATCTCGGTTACTCAATTCAAACTGAATTTCTAAAATTACCATACGAAAGGCCTTGAATTTTGTGCGAACATTTGAGCGACAAGCACTACACTTGTGCCGCTAGAATCGTTCAAACGAACGTTTGTGTAGTAATAACGAATGAGCATCGAATCGTTCGCACTGCTCGATATCCGAGTACTTAGAGCTTTATTCTTCAGTCTTGCATAAAATTTAAAGAAAGGACGATGCAAAGACAAAATGAAATGATTCGTTTTCACAAATATGCGGAAGTCAAAGATAATTTGACGTTTCCCTTCTTTGCTTGAAATCTCATAATTTAAGACCCAAGAAGATCTTATGCTATAAGTACACTTCCATAATCTACTAAGCAGAAGCAACAGACGATTACAAAAGGCGATTTCCCAAAAATTTCGTTTGAGTACCTTAAACTATGAGCTGCCTGCAATTAAAAATATCGAAAATGAGCCAGATCTGTTAGAGAACAAGAGAACAAGATCTATTGGAGTCTAATTCTAAGAAACGTATTAAAAAATAACAAAAGTATACACATAGTACTATCTTGATATTTCATGTCAGAAGGGTATATTTTTTCTTTGCAGAAATCAAAGATGGCATCTACTCTTCAGTCTCGGAATGATAAACTTAAATACTAAAATTTGCATACACTCTGAGAGTAGGTTTTAATTCGACACCGAGTCTCTCCCACAACTTTAAAGAAAACTTACTAATACTATGCATGACGTGTTCCGGTGTCTATACTTGAATTTGTCCATCTCTACTCGAATCTGTGTAATAGCTAGAGAGAAGACCCTCGCCGCAGTCTTTGCAGATTTTTATCGCCCCTAAATGCTTTAATAAGCCCGGAAGGTAAAACCTCATCACGAGCTTCCCTGTAAGACAGTTTATAGCAACCCTTTCGGTAGCATCCAATACATAAAGAAGGGTCTCTAAATTTCTATAATTTCCTTAGATGAAAGAAAGTATTATCTTATCGTCTCCTCATTTATTTTGCTATAGAGAAGAACCTCGCTTACTGGTGCAGCTCTTCCTGGAGCTGACCTGATTTTCAATATTTATTCGTAGACGACTATTAAGCCAAGTTTTGTGACTGGGATGTGTAATTGCCTTGAGGATGTGAATTGAGTGATCTGCTTTGTTGTAAGAGCTAAAAAGTATTTGCTTTCAGTTGAAATAAACTTTCAGGTTAGATTAAGTTACACTGCCCGGCTGTTGGTTCTTGTATCCTTTGTAAAGTCAGCTGAAGGTCTGTTTTATTGAGAACTAAAGTAGCCATCCTATGGGACATCAATGCCATTTGTGAAGTTTAAGAGTTTCTTAACATCTAATTTTGAAGCCTTCTCTAATCCTTTGAACTGCAAAGATCGGAGAAGTGTAAGACAAGTTCTAGCTTAAGTCGGGCAGAACAGAGAAGGTGTGCCAAAGTCTCCTTCACACCTTTCTCCCTGCACTTCTTGCATTTGTCACTCTTACTAATGCCCAAGGAACATAACTTCTACGACTTACTACTGCTCTTCCGAAGAGAGTCGCCTATGTGCCGTCAGTAGGATTACAATTGCTTCGAGTTCACCATTGAATTCTTTCAGAGCTGGTGTGTCTACAACCAACCGAATCTGACTGAATCTTTCTGATTCTTAATCTTTGGAACATAAAGCTTAATCACGTACGGTCTCCAAATGGATTCCACGGGTGAAATCAACATCCGTGCTTCTACACTGTGGTAGGGTCTCTGTTCGCAACGACTATAAGGCACTCGAAATAGTTTACGCATGTGAGAAGGTGAAAAGAACACCGAAGTGGTATCACAACGGGCCTAAGTGAGCTGGTCCCTCTGACCAGCAGGCGCTTCAACTCACCTCAACTCTTGGTCGTTCCCCATCGAAAGAGGATGTAAATTTTTAATATGCTACACCAGCATATAGCAGCCGACGGAAAGAGTGATTCAGCGTGTTGATGCTGGTTCTTAGAAAAAGAATTTTGAACCGATTAATACTTGAAAATTTGGAAAAAGTTATTTAAAAAAAAAAAACTATTTTTGTTTGGTCGTCCCTCATCGGGAAACTTCAGCGCTTTTCAGGGATGAAATTATACCTACCCATAAAAAAAGCTTTCTCAGACATTCGGGGCAGCTCAATACGGTTGGATTTCTCATTTGGCGGACATCGGAGGAGACGAAAATCACGTAAGTGGTTATGATAAGTGTATACCGCCACCGAAAGCACGAACCGTCACTCCCCATTGAACCCCCAGTGTTCTTCCACACATTTTTCCTACAGGGCATTTCCACACAATGCAATCATCCACCTGTTGTTGGCTGTTGTTGGCAGGGCTCGTTATTTGTATTACAGAATTGTGGAATTTAATTCAATTACCTTCGTAGATATTTTATTAACAAAGCAAGCGAGCCAAGCGAAAGCCAGCCGTCGCCACACAAACTATATACATAGCTACGTATATACCTATACATACATACATACACATTTAGTTATGTCTTTTAAATGACCAACTTTCAACAATGTATGGATTAAGGACAAGAGATGTGTGTGTGTGTGTGTGTGTGTAGGTTTGCTTGCATGCGTTGCAAATAATGTAAAAGTAACCTATTCACAATAGAGAGAGAGAGAGAGAGAGAGACGCTACACACCAAGCTATTCATGTGGCATTATGTCATGGCCTTAAATTAATAACCAAACCATTTGGCGTTGAAAAGGCGAGTGAATGCAAGAATATACGAGTACTTATAGTATGTAGAAACAAATATACACTTTTGCATTTATACATATCTACAATACATATTTCTATAGGTCAATATGTATGACAGTCAAACTTATGTGGCTGTGGTATTACGACCCCATACAAAAGGACAGTGGGGCGTGAAATAAATTAATAGAGGGAATATATATGCGGTCACAAGCACCAACATACATACATACAAGTAGGTGTATATGCAAAGCTACACCGCCACGAAATCCACAGACAACAATGGAGTGGCTGTCTATAGTTCCACGCTATATGCATACATACATATATACTTCAAGGAAAAAATATTATTTTTTTTTGCACTTTTCAAACACAGACATATTTATTTATACGAGGGGATTAACAAAAGTTCGGTAAGGTGACCAGAAAAAAATTCTTTTTGTATTTATTCAATGCATTTCTTTCCACTTCTGAAAACAGTCTTCAAAATCTTGCTTTTTAAGCCTATCAAGTTCCGCATTGACCGCATTAAGTATCTCCTCGTTGCTATTAAAGACCTTTCCTTTCACATTTTTTTTTATTTTTGGTAACAACCAGAAATCACAAGGTACTACCATATATCCAGGGAATATGGTGCTGGACGTATTTCTCCGATCCCAGTGATCGGATAAAATTACTCGTTATCTCCACAGTGTGGGATAGCGCGTCCTCTTTCTTCCCATTTTTCAACAAATTTTTGAAAACTTTTGGTGTACCATTTTGCAGTTACCGTCTGACCTTTTCCTTTTTCAGTGGAATAGCAGCTATGAAGTAAGCTGACATCATTACTTTTGCTACTGATTTTTCTTGCTTAGATTTTACGGTTGGGTTTGCTGTTGTTGGGCTCCAAACCATGAATTGCTACTTGGTTTCTGGATCATACTAAAGGAACCAAAATTCGTCACCAGCAACGACTTTACTTTAGTTGCCAGACAGACCATTTTCGAATTTGTTTAGGAAAGATTGAGCAAAATGCACTCGAGTCTCTTTTTGAGCCTCATTTAAAATTCGTGGTACCCATCGAGCAGATTTCTTCGTTCATCGCAGACGATTACTTAATATTCGCGATACAGCCATGACATTTAAGCTCAATTCATTGGTAATCATTACTTGTGTCAATCGTGGGTCTTCGTAAATTTTAGACTTGACCAGAGCTATAGTGACGTCATCAGTGGAATATTTTATTCGACCCTCTCGGGGCTCGTTCCACTTAGAAATAGTGTTTGAAGATGGAGCAATATTTGTCTCGAAGTTTCCGGAGCATGTTATCTCCCGAAGATGTGATCGCAATCGGCCACAAAGATCTTGTGATTTAACACATTGCGACTTCTTCCTTTGTGGCCACGGGAAAGATGAGATATACGCCAACAAGCCAACGTCAATTTAAGACCCCAAAGATGGAATTCGTGAAGCTATTGAGGGCATACATCAGCCACTTTGCGATTTGGTGTTGGGAATTTCATAAAAAGAATACGATCCTGTAAGCGTAGCCGTGGTGGCCATTAAGCTGATATTGCTTTCCATTATTACTGGCATGTCTTCCTCTTTACATTGAAATAAACATTCGATCATTTATCTCGAAAAATGTAATTTTTCTTTGAATATCAAAATAGCACCTCTTATTGGAAACCCCTGTTTATGAATGTATGTAAAAAATTTCCCTTCCCTCAATAAGGCAGAGAATAAAAAAAAACTATAGAAAAAAGGTAAAAATGATTATATCAAAACAAAAGTTCACATACACACCTACATGCACCACCCCATATACTTTTACCTCTTTTGCTTGTCTATCTTTATGTACATAAATCCACACAAGTATATATATAATATATAAACCTTTCAATAAATGCCGAGCCTTACTGCCATTACACGGCCAATGAATGCTTTCATCAATGCTTGACTATACACACATACACGTACATACAATACGTGCAGAATATCTGAGTCTGAAAGCCAAAAGATATGCGACCTTATGGAATTGGCATAAAATATAAATGTGCGTCACGGAAGGGTGGCGCAAAGAGGAAGCGGAAAAGCGCATTGACAGTAAGCAAACGAGTTACCAAGCGATTGTGACACTAATGTCCGTTTAATGGTGTCCAGGAATAGCCGCCGCAGTGTAGCGAGACTCAGGCAGTAACAAAAGCGTACAAATAAAAAGGAAATGAAAAAAAAACCCTAACTTTCTTATATACGAGTGTGGTTTGATAAGACAGTAAGCGTTTCATCTCTCAGCATAGTATTTTCCCTTAATTTTGTTCTTAATTTTTTGTATTGCTTCCAAACAATAGGTTCTCCCAAGGCCTTCAAAGTAGGTGTTTGTTGTCAAAATCAAGTCCTCAAATGCTGTCAACTTTTCCGCAGTCCACTTCCACTTTCTAACCTTCTTCAACAGGGACGTTAGTGCAAGCTATTTAACAGATGGGAAGATGTGAACGAATCTCTTGAGCCAAGAATTTACTCCCAGGAAAAGTCTGAGCTCACATAGGCTGGTTGATGATGAGAACTCTGTGAGGGTCGCTATCTTATCCGGATCCCTATATGGCTGCACTCTTGCACTAACGACATGGCCTAGATACTTCAGCTTCCTTTTGACTGACACTTTTCTCGGTTGATTCTCAGATTAGCCTGGTAAACTTCTGCGAGGGGTCTTAAGTGGTGGTCTAACGCCGTGGTCGTGATGATGATATTGTATAAGCAGGCAAACGCGTGTGGCTCTAACTCTGGGGCGATAATTCACTCAAGTGGCTTCTAGAACTTCGCTGGGGCGAAGTGTAGGCTGAAGGGTAGTATTTTCTACTTGAACAACCCACGGACGGTTACTCTTCGTTGGAGATCTACCAATACCCATTCTCTAGATCCAGGCTGCTTATGTAACGCGCTTCCATTTCGACAGGTGAATATTTGACACGGATCGTGCGTTCAATTGCCCTGGACAACTTCTCGAACTGCTGCAACTCTCTTCTGATGAAATCGCTCTTTGAAGGGTCTTTTTTTGCAATTCTGGCAATTCTGGCCTTTTGTAAACATGTCATTGAGAAGTGAAGTCCTCGACGAGCCAAAAAAAATGCCAGGATTTCGCTTTTCGTTGCTCAGCACCATTTGGAGACACTTAGTGAAGCCAGGTCTTTCTCCAACTGGTCTTTGCAACGATGTGGCTGCCACTGGCGTTTACTGCATCGAAAACTTTCATCTTACTCATCTATCTGGTGCGGAGTTCGAATAGGATTTCGAAGCTGGTTATTTACGATGCTACCAAAAGCAAGTGGACAAGAGCAAGAGATGCCAAATGAAGGCTACAAAAGATATCCTTTTTGCATCAGATTTGTGAACGGTGATAAAAAAAAGCCATCATGACAACCCAAAGTTCAAAAAGTTATAAGCGAAGCCTGGCCAACCAACCAAATCAACGGCAAAGCCAAATATTCATGTCGCCAAGGCAATGCTCTATATTTGGTGGGATCAGAAAGGCGGGCTGTTTTATGAGCTTCTAAGGATGGTAGCGGCCGCGGTAGCCGAGTGGTTAGCATTGCGTACTGACATTCGGAAGGCTCGGGTTCAAATCCCGGTGTCACTAACATCCAAAAGTTGTGGAAAATTAATTTAAATATAAAATTAAGTTAAATTTTTCAATTGCGGTCGCCGATCGGCATTGAATTTCCACCCCTCCAAGTGTATTTCGGACATGAAATAAATGCTCCTCGTAAAAAAAACCATCAACCGTTCGGAGGTGGCTTAGTATAAACTGTAGGTCCCTCCATTTGTTGGAAGTTTTTGGCTGTTTTCGCTCGTCTTATAGCCCAAATTTGGCATCTTCTGACTACCATTTGTGCCGGCCGATCTCGAACGCCTTCACAGAAATGTGGTTCACATTAAAACCGGGTATCAAAACTCTTCTATATTCATTCTTAACGTCCAGCTGGCGCAGTTTTTCTGGAATGAATGGAATCCACAAATTGTCAGAAAGATGGGGAAATGTTATAGCCTCAGATAGGCAAGTTGTACAAGATTTCCTTAAAAAACTTAAAAATTCCAGACTTATCAAACCGCCCTCGTATATTCATATGCATATATATGTATGTATGCCGGCTTAAGTATAACGGTTGTGGTATTAAAGTGAAATTAAAATAAAGTCCATCAACTTTGTTGCATTTACATTCATATGTATGAATATAATATGTACTCTTACGTAGGCTGCTATATATAGGTCTGGCCTAGGCAACACTAAGTGTTGCCAGGTGCAATCTGACATTTCCATTGGAAATTTTGACATTTTTTAGCATAACATCACTCAGAACGTTTTGTCATTTAATCGTGAATTGTTTTATTTACAGGGAATTAAAAAATTCATCTCGGCCAAAAAATAGAATTAACTCGTGAACATTTTCGTGCGATCATTTTTCACAATTTTCGACGTGGATTATCACGACACGAGTGCATCGATGAACCAAAATCTTTGTATGGCTATGAAGCACCATCCTATAGCACTGTGAAAAACTGGTACAACGAATTCAATCGTGGTCGACGCTCGCTCAAAGACGAATTCCGTGAAGGTCGTCCAAAAACAGCCGTTGTGCCAGAAAACATCGATGCCGTACGTGAAGTGATAATGCAAGACCGGCATGTAACATACCTTCAGATGGAGGCATGCCTATGCATTTCTCCCACCAGCATACATTCCATATTGCATGAACACCTGGCCGTAAAAAAGGTTTGTTCTCGTTGGATCCCGCACAATTTGACAATCGCTCAAAAAAAGGCTCGTGTGGATTGGTGTAAAGAAATGATGAAAAAATACGATCGCGGTGCTTCAAAAGACCGTGTGGGTCTTCCAAGACCAGCCAAATCCAAAAAAAAAAAATAAAAAAAGCCATATCAAACCATATCCATATCAACGAAAAATATTCGTATTTTAATTATTAGGCCAGAAATATATATAGCAACCTACGTATAAATATATATGTAACATTGCACAAAAGCCTGGGTAGTAAGTTTCTGTGGTAAAAGGATATACTTACAGCAAAAATAATTTACGAGTTACAATTTTGAGAAAAAATTATTAAAAGTAGTTTGATATATTTAAATATTATAATACTTTTACATCTGAAGCCATAACATTTTTCTCATCTTGCTGGTAATTTTTGAATTCCATCCCGAGAATGAATTAAGGGGCAAAGCCACTCTGGGATTTTGGGAAACGTATTTTTTTTTTGCCCACAGGTTACCTTTGGGTTCTAGAAATGAAAGGGAAAAAATGTTTCAAATAGCTGAACCTTTTATTTTGCTGCAGCCCCTCAGAGCGTGTGCTGAGTGCAATGAAAACTTTAAACGCGTTTTTCTCAAAATCATGTTTTTCAAACTGGGAGGACAGATTACTCGGACCCTATTGCATCGACTTATCATGAATGCATTTTTTTCGATTGAATTTAAACTTTTTTTAATAATTTAGTGCGTACTTTTTAGTCAAATATTAATTTTTTTAAATTAGTTAAAAAATAAATCCAAAGACCATAGTTTGAGATCATAATAATTTTCGCCTTTCTGTTCTGGGACTCATACTTTAGAAGAAATCGGTCCTCCCGTGTACGCCTTTCAAAAAAAAAAAAAACCGATCGATTACGTGATGGAAAATTATTCTCTTGCATTTGGTTGGAAATATCGGCAATCTCTCGCCTAATTTTGCTGTCGGTTGTTGTCGTTAGCATTCTCTTTTAATGGTTTCAACCGGTTTTAGAAGCTCATAAAACAGCGCGCCCTTCTGATCGCATCAAATGCCGAGCATTACCTTGGCGCCATGGATATTTCGCTTTGTCGTTAATTTGACTGGTTGTTCAGGCTTTTCCTGTAATTTTTTCGTTTAGGTTGTAATATATCCATTTTTCATTAAAAGTCACATTCTGATGCAAAAGAACTTTTATTTATAACCTTCAGGTAGCAGTTTTGATATGCAAAATCCTCTTTTAGCATCTCTTTGTTCCATTTCATGTGACAACCAAATTCCTTACTTTTGAACGTATCCGGCTGCTTTGAAATGTTCTGAAATGACTGTTTTGAGTGACTCCAAAATATGCTATAAGGTCTTCTTGTGTTTGGCAGCAATCTTCATGGAGGAATGCTATCAGTTTCTGATCTTCAAACCTTTTTGGCTACCCAGGACTTCTTCTTCTTTGTCTTCAAAGCTATAATCCGCACTTTTTGACTGTGCGGACCACCTTTGAGACCTTAGCTCAGTTAGAGCATATTTAACAGAAACTTCCACAAAATTACATTGACTTTTGACAGTGTTTTTTTTTTTAATTAAATTAATGAGGAAACAGGGAGCAAAAACATTTTTTCAGGCACAAAGTTCGAGTTTTCTCTCAGTTGATATTCGAATTTTCATTTTTTCACTGTGTCACTGTTTATATATTGAAAGCCTATGATCGTTATGAATATTTTAAAACAAGTCTCAACTACAAGAAGACTTAAGTTTATATTTGTCTCATAACTGTACTTTTAGTTTGTACAATAGTTAACGAAATGCGAATGACAACTATTGTATGAAAACAGAGACATTATGTGATGTCATTGTTAATGTCTGTAAATATATACATATGTATATTAATGCATTTTTACAACTACACAAAGCACTCTGTGCCCAGTCCTTTTTTATGTTTGACCCGGTTGCACGCGCCCATTTGAGGTCGAATATATTGTTTTATGCAAATCTTGATAATTAACATGAGGGCTAATGCTAAATGTGTTCGGTCATTACAAATATTTACATATAATGTTATATACATAAGTACCTGCTGAATAATCAAGACCACCTCTGACCGGCTGATAGATATTTATGAGAAGTTTTTTTACTGCTACTCAGAAATACCATACATTCGGAGGTCTTGATTGTACTTGCAGAAGGGTGAGCGCATTTGGTGTAATCTTTTTCTATAATTTTTTGGTGAAATCTTTTTCTATTTTTTAGATGTCAATCAAATTTTCACAGCCGTGAAATTTTGTTACCAACAAGCATTTTATGCCCCTTGAAATGTGGCTAGCAACGTTGATTGTAAAAAAGGAAAGTAATGTCAAAATGAAATTTGAATATTCATTTTAACTACGCATTTCCAGATTTTTTTAGATTATGCGTTTCGGTTGTAGCGGTTTTCCTCTGCAAAATGTAAGGGAATTCAAATTTAATGAGGAATATTTATTATCGATCGAAATAACATCATTTGTCATTTTTGTTTTTTTTGAAGATGGTCCATCAATTGGGTCTAATTTTCGATGACTCGTTCGAGTCGATTTCGACTGGTAACTGGCGAATGACACGTATGATGTTTTGCTCCAAGGCCTACATATCCCCACAGAAAAATGGCTAACGGTTTGATATCACAACGATCTTGATAGCCAATCGACCGGCCCAAAACATGAAATTATCTGCTCACCGAAGTGTTCTCTTAGTAAATCCATTTATTGATGCTATGTGTGGAAAGTGGTGCGTTTTGTTGAAGAGAAATGAGCTTCAATTTCGGTCATGAAATAGTCGGTTATCATGGTGCGATAAGGGTTGAGCGAAGCGCGCGAAACACATTCTTTATAGAACGTGTATTTTCATAATAAAGCTGAACTATTTGTAAACATTATTCAAACAATACTGAACAAAAATAGCATGGCAGCTTGACACCACTCACGCGTGATCTGCCAAAAAATGGCTATTGAAAAAGTTACCTCAACTTGGATCACCCGTTAAATGTTACACTACATTTACTAACCATAAACTTATGCTGTCAGGAACTGGTTGCGTAATTGACACTCAGGCTGAAGTATTCTTTCCTGTTAGTTACCTGTAATAAAGGACATTCTAGCAAACTTCCTTCTTTGCGGATTTTCGCAAAATTCTAAAAATCAATTTGAATTCATACTTTCAATGTGGCCTTCCCGTCCAGAGAAGAATGAAATAATGGGAGAGTAGACAAAGACACAGACACTACCATCTATAGGAACGGATCCAAATAGATAAAGGGTTAGCAAGTTGTTTTTTCGGCAAAATTAGATATCAGAATCGCCCTCAGTCTACCAGATTACTACAGTATTTTTGAGAGAGGCAGAGATTGCTGCAATTCAGGAGAGCCTGCTGGTTGTGACAAAGAAGTTCGTACTACAAAAACATTTATATACAAATACTCAGATAGTCACACGGCTCTAAAATCACTAAAACCATTCCGAATCACAACAAAGATAATGCAAGCGTGCTTTGAACTGTTATCAAGACGAACATCATACTACTCGCTAAATCTGAAGTGGGTTTCAGAAGACAAGGATATACGGATAATTGTAATTCAGATGAACTAGTTAGATTAGGTACCACTTTATAATTAGATCATTTGAGATATTCGTAAATATTTAATTGATAATCATATATACGAAATAGCTGACTATCGCTGGAAACAATCACTGACTTGTTTAATAAGCTAACAAGCCTTCTTCCTGCTCAATGAAAAAGAACAAATAAATTTATCTGTTAGAGCTCATTTTCACCCCGATGACAACGTTAACAAAACTGCCGCATTCGGAGATCAAAAAGAGCCATTCGAAACCATGAAAAAGCCGAGTGACTCTTTGGTGTGGCATATGGATCGGCCGCATCATTAGTACGTTTTCCTTCGAAAACCAGGAAGGAGCTGTAGTTGCCGTCAATGGCCATCGTTACCGTGTCATGTTCAGTGATTAATTATTTCCAAATGTGGAAAAGAAACACATGGAAGATATGAGGTTTCAGCATGAAAGTTCTGTGTGCCACATCACATATTCATTTTTATAAGAGCCCTTTTGCACTCTGTGTTCGCCTCGCAGTTGCGATTTGACTCCAATGGATTACTTTTTGTGAGGAGCCGTTAAGGATAAGGCATGCAGCAACTATTATGAGACGATTCATCACTTGAAACACAAAATTAAAGTCGAATTAGATTAAGAAACAGGAAAGGATGGGCTATTGAAATTCAAAACGCAGTAATGGTAATTGGAATATTGAGGCAAAGTTTTTGAAAAATATTTGTTGGTGTATTTTTTTACTAAAATAGCTTTAAAAAGCAAATTTTTCATGGCCCATCCGTTAAAATCAAAAAAAAAACCTTTTCAACGATATTTTGGCTTAAGCGGAATACCCTTTATATACCTATGTATGTATATGGATGCAATTTATTTTTGTATAATAACAAAAAATAAAAATCCAAGCAACATAAATATTTATGATATTCTGAGTGCCAAAAATTCTAGTTAAACGCTATTTTATAGGTTGTTGACCTCAAACCAAAATTCTACAATAAATTTGAGTACATACATATGTACATATGTATGTATCCGCAAAAAAAGTATAACAAACATACTTCCCAAAATGTTTACTCTTTTGTTGACTCCTCGTGCTTTCTTTTTCCTGTGTTTATCTTCTCTCATGTTTTCCTACATAAAAATGTTTTTTATGATAGTGTTGCTAATAAATTTTCACCAATTCTTACTCCAAGCTTCACTCTTATTTTGTTTGCTTTGCTTTTGAAGAGCAGCATTAATTTGCCTATAGATTCTCATGCTCTGTTTTTCACTTTCCCTTTTGTGCTTCATCAAGCGCGGCTTTATGTGACAGCGAACAAACAACCGCACATATGTATGTAAATTTTTTCATTTCAGATCATTTCCCTTTGATCCAAACTCTTAGTCTTAAAGGTAATTTTTGCACACTCTTATTATTGTAAACATAAAAGAGAAAAAGCCGTTTAGTACATTCAAAGGTCTTTAGATCCGCTTCGCTCTCTATTAAGATGGAGTCTTAACTTTTACTCTTTAAATATATGTACATATGTACATATAAACATTATTACTCATAAATGTAACTGCATTTAAAACCTAGCAGAAAAAAATTTTGGTTTCCTATATATGGCGGTAGGACAATACCATACACTTAGCTACATTTTCGTAACTAAGTACTAACTTGCTAAAAAACAAGTAGTATTTATTAAAAATACTTTAAAATATTTTAAATTCCTCCCCAATTGATAAAATGTCTCAAAACCAAAGCCCGTAACAAAGCATCATACTCAAGATGCCCCCAAAGAATTGCGCTGGCAAAAGGTAGGTTCCAATTTTACAAAGTCAATTAAGATCGAGTTCCCAAATAGAAATAAAAGCCAAAATGGTTGATCAATCGGAAGTATGTATGCACAACTCGTACCTCTGCTTCGTGATACTGAAAAAAATTTATGGTGGCTACACCAGATTCAGTATGAGACAAGAGACCAAGGAGGAGTAAAAGTTCAACAACTCGGTTTAATAAACGACAATTTCACGTTGGAATAAGAAATTCTGCATTCCTGAGAAGTCCATATTTATGTCATTATCATTAATGAGCTTACCCTTAGTCCGATCATCGATCAGTTCATGAAGAGTTTGTGATTTGTACTTCACAATCATCCATTGTTTGGCACTATTTGAAACACTCGCCATTCCCATTGATATTGGTATCAACCTCAAAGGATGTAAGGATGATTTAAACAAAAAAAAAAAATTTTTTTTTGGACAAGACAACATATTATAAATAATATTGATATTTATAAAAAAAAAATAGTCAGGCTTGAAACTGTTTGAAAAATATTTTTTAGCCAAGTAATCGGTTTCAGAATATTAAGACTTATTATGAAATAATCAACTAGAAAGTTTTTGGTTGATATTAAAATATTTTTACCACCAAATTAAGGTAAGCCACATTAAAAATTAAAGAATATAAATAGAAAAATTGGAGTTATGTTAAAAATAATAAAATTACCAAGAAGTTTGTTTATATGTTGAAAATTTAAATTCAATTTATTTTTTTTTTCACCTGTCAGCAAAAAAATTTATAACTATGTTATATCCATGATTCAAAAAAAAAGGTTGTTTTACTCGATATAAAATAGACAGAAAAACAAATTATGGCATTTTATCTTATTTTCATTTTAACTTCAGTACATTGCCGCTTTCAAAATATTTCACATAAGCTGCCTGAAAAAAATTTTATTTAAATTAGATTTTAGAAAATACAATGCAAAGCCTTTGAGTTTTTTGAAAGTACCTTTCATTTTTATTTATTTTTTGTTTACATTGAAAGGTTTCGCATTATTTGTAATAATTTTTGTTTTTTAATTTTAGAAAGTTGAAATTTTATTTTTTTTTAAATGAAATTGGTAGCATAAAAATAAAGCAAAAGTCAAAGAATCTTTTTATGTCATATAGTTAATATTTTTGAAAAATATTTTGAGTGGAACTACCTTGTTTTTTGTATCATGGTTATATCAAAAAAAAAATATTCCTTACATAAATAACAAAAAAATTAATATTTATAAAAATTATTCATACAAATAAGTGATATAAAAATTTGTAATTTAATTGTAATAAAAATTTATTTTTGTAAACAATACTTCTTGAAGAATTACATCACTTATTCTTCAACCTCTAATATTTTTAATGCTGGGCTAATCATCTCTCTCTCACTCTGCCCTGGTCATGTGTATATGTGAGTAATTTTCCGTTATACATATCAACAATTTTTAAGTCCTCTCAAGCCTCCTCACTCAACGTAGTGCGCTGTTAGTCTCTTGAGGATATAAAATAGGTATAAAGTTCATGCTGTAAACCTAAATTCCATAGTACTCGAAGACAATTTAGTTGCAGCAGCATTACTAATTTAAAGAATTTGTTTTACCACAAAAAAAAACTAGAAATATACAAAAATATGTCGGAAGTTCGATTAATGTGTGACATCATGACCAACCCACCACAGGATACACCAGCAAATACCACATCATACAATTATTGCGGCAGAATGCCAGAAGTGAAAAGCAAACAACAGGAGCGACTCTTGGTAGAGCTTACCAAAAACGAAATTAATCCCAAAAATTATAGTACTTCAGAAGCTACCAAAACTCATGAAAAATCACTTTTTTCACGCGTACAAAATATATCTGTGTAAAATTTTCAAATGTATTAATTTTTATAAAAAATATAAATAAATAAATAATTGATAATTAAAAGCCAATAGTTTCGGTGTTCTTTTTATTTTTTTTTTGAGTGATTTCAGCATATTTTTGTTTTTTGGTTATGAGAGAAAATCGAATTTTTGTTTTTATCTGATGCTATATGGATTACCAGAGCTTAATGCAATTTTCAGGTGCGGGAGAAATCGCTACAAAGTTCCACAAGGGAAAAAGAAGCTTTCGGAACGCGCAAAAATGGCTTAATGTCAGCAAAACTAAGCTCCAATGAAATGTACATACATACATAGGTATATGAAAAGAGAAAAATTTACTACCGCGCTTAAATTAGGCCTATATCGGAAAGGGATCTATTTGTCCTTATATATGTATGTTTGAGGAAGTCTAGTTTTGAAATAAAGTGTTTAAATGGGAAACCAGTTGGGGAGAAGATCTTCATCTTCCTTATTATTCCAGATATTATTGCAACTTTCAATACAAGAATGTATTCGGACGACCTGACCCAGACAACGTAACCGCTCTCTCTTTATTCGCTGAACTATGTTGATATCGCCGTATTATTCGTACAGCTTATCGTTCTATAGTCTCCGGTATTTGGCCTTACCAATGAGCAAAAGACTATAAATCTTCCGCAAATCAACTTTCTCGACCGCTAGCTCCGACTTATTGGATGCTGGCATCGTACAGATTCTTTGTCAGATGACAAATTGTTAACTACCAGATCTATTCGCCTCGCTCTCTTATTCAGTCTGAAGATAACAGAACTAGTGGAACGGGTTTTGAGGTCAACGATGTCAATATCATCATTGCACCTTATCTATTTAGCTCCGCAGCTCGTATTATTTTCACAAGCAATAGAATAAAAAATTTCCATGGAAAAGAAGCACATTGCTTGAAACCTCGTTTGGTATCGAGGGACTCGGTGCAATATTTCCCGATTCTCATGAAGCTTGTGATGTCTCTCAGCGTACGTTTACACAGCCATGTAAGTTTTGTGTGGGAAACAATTTAAAAAATAGTGTCCGAGAGCCAGCTCCTTTTAATACTGTCGCAGAAGAAGTAGACAAAGAGGTGGTGTTTGTTGGTCCTTTTCTCTCATGTCTTTTTTAGGATTTGAATATGTTGAACATCTGGCGAATCGTTCAGATCAGGTTAAAGTCTGAAACCGCTCTGATAAGGTCTAATCATTTGCTATGTGGAGGAGTCCTATATTTGGCGCAGGTTGCGGTGTCACCTGTTTTTGGATTGGGCAGAGCAAACTAAGATTCACTCTCTGCATAGAAGCTGATGCATGGATATGGGTAAATTTTGTCCCTATATCTGAATAGCTATACTAAAAAATCATCCAACTCCATCCGCTTTGTTATTATTGAATAGTTCCATTTGCAGCTGTAGCTGGGGAGTTTGAAATGCTTATACCGAGCTGTTTAACGAGTACTGCAGGCAATCATATTTTGGGTCCCGGCGTAGTTGATCAGCTGCAACCTATTTGAGGATGTATCCGTTGTGCCGAAGATACCTTTTCTAGTACACTCTGTTTCCCATTACGAATTCGACACATTTTTAACAGAATTTAATTTTGAAAAATAAGTAGTTTTTACTTTTCGAAACCGAATGAGGTAATGTATGTGCGACGTAATAACATAAGCCCTGAGTTTGCAAGGGAGAAGTTAAGGATCATTCTCGAGGAGAGAGGACTAATAATTTTCGAAAACAATAGTGAAGTGGGTTTCAATGAGGCAGTACTTTTATTGGAGTTGGTTGTTGTTGTTGTTGTAACCGGAAAATATTCTCCGAATTAGTTTCCAAGGAATATTGCGGGAGTGATAGTTCTTGTCCGAATAAAAGTCCGTGTGGTTCCGGTGTAAAGACCAGACTGTCCCGGAAACTATTGAACTTTAGTCGCCTCTTACGACAGGCATGCCTTACCACGGCTAAATTCTTGAGCTTCTAACCAGCAGTGGTTTCTTTTTGAGTTGGTCTTTTTGATAGCTTCGACTTGTTTTATACTCAGTTTGGTTTGTCCTTTCATAGTGAACAAATGTCTGTACTTACACCAAAACAACGTTTGCAGGTGGTGCAAATGTGTTACCAAAATTATAGCTCGGATGGCACGAAGCAACGCGCACTGAGTCTAACATTAGGTCGACATAATTGTCCAGCAGATTCAGTAAGCACCCATGGATCGGCTTAGTACCACGTTTACTCTGGTGGATAATGCCGTATAGTGCGCGCCGAAGACGCTATTACTGCTGTGGAGCAGAGCATCGAAGATAGCCCGTATGAGTTTATCCGCCATAGTGCGCAATTATTCAGAAGACTTTACGGCAATATCTTGGTTTTCGGGCTTACAAAATCCAACTCATGCAAGAATTGAAACCGAGCGAGCACCAATCGCGTCTGACGTTCGGTGAACGGACCCAAAACGATATGGCCACCGATCCCAATTTGAACAAGAAAATATTCTGCAAAGATGAAGTTCACTTTTAGTTTAATGTGCATTTTGATAAAAAAAATTTTCGCATTTGGAGTGATGATAAACCTCAAGCCAATGTTGAGTAGCCATTACATCCTCAAAAAGTTGCTATTTTGTATGTTCTACGGGCAGAGGGAATCACTGGTCAATATTTTTTTCAAAAATGAAACCAGCCCTTATGTTAAAGTCACTGTGGAATATTATGGAGTCGTGAATAAGGATTTTTTCGTGCCTAAATTGGACGTTTTTTAATGTGGGCTACGTCTGATTCTAACTATACGATATCGCTGAAGCGATTTTCGGTCGAGCTCTTCCTCCAATTTGCGGTTTTTGCGTCTTGATATTTTTCAAACAAATGGAGGGACCTACAGTTTAAACTAAGCCACCTCCGAACGGTTGATGGTTTTTTTTACGAGGAGCCTTTATTTCATGTCCGAAATACACTCGGAGGGGTTCACATTCCCTGCCGATTATTTAAATTAATTTTCTATAACTTTTGGATGTTAGTGGCATCGGGATTTGAACCCGAGCCTTCTGAATGTCAGTACGCAATGCTAACCGCTCGGCTAGCGCGACTACCAAAAAATAAGAAGATTTATAAACAATAATTTTTGATAATGGCTGACTAGTTCTTGAACTAGATACAAAGTAATGTGTGCGTGTCGTAGCTGCTGTGTTTACTGGTTAGAAATTATTTCGTTTTTGAGAAATATTAAATTAAAATTATTTAAATATATTAAATACTTTTTGACACCAGATCAACCAGTTTTTAATTAGTTACCATGTAATGTGTGTGTAACTGATTATATCACGTTATGTGAATTGTTTGTTTACTGAGCTGTTGTTATGTATTATTACTTGTGAATAATTTTTGGAAGGCCTAAATTTATTCTTTAAATATTTTCATAAATTTATTAACAAAAATATATTTTCGTTTCTCATAAGGTCATTTTTTAATTTATTTATAAAAAAACAAAATATTTAAAAGCCATATTGTTTACTTACTGTCCTCGTGATGTGTGCAACAACAATGTGACCAACGTACTCGCACCGGGACAAGTGCAATTGTTGGCCAACAGCGCATATTTGAATTCATCCTCGCAGACGACATGCTCAGCGAATTTCACATGTAGTTTGTGCTCCGGTCTGCGGTTTCGTGGTTTCGGGGTTTCGGGGTTTTTCGAGGTCCAACGAATGTGCGGTTATTGCAATTGTTGCCACAAAACAAGCAACGAACAAAATATAAACAATAATAAAAAGTAATGCGCAACGCCACAAGCGAACCGATAATGGCATGGTCAGGTGGGTGGGTGGTTGGGGTCGGCGGACGAGGCCACCGCATTGAGTTGCCAAAATCCATACAAATTCAGTCACAATTGTTACAATTGTTCGCCAGCAAGAGAATGTACAGTTATTGTTGTTGTTGTTTTTTTTATTGTTATGCATTAGTTTAAGTGGTCCAGCATTTGTGTGAGGGCGTCAGCGTCGGCGTGCGGGTGCGTGGTTTTCGTTGATCCACGGTTGAATGCAGCAATTCATGAAAAATTCATAGAAAAGAACAAAGAAAACAATAAATTGAATTGAAGTTTGAAGTTTGAAAATTGAAATTTGTTAGTTCTATTTGCAAACTAGCATACATACATATATACATTCATAAAAATATTTACATACATACATAAATAGATAAACAACTGCAATTAAAAGGAAACTCAACTGGGGTCGCCTCAACAAGTAGCTACGAAACATTTCTGACCTGCCAACTCAAAACCGTTCCTTTTAACCTTTCCTAATATTTCGTTTGTCCGCAACCATTCAGTGTAAGCGCCCATTTATCAACACTTCTAATTGTGTGTATACACACACACTGACGCCCAAAACCCGCCATGTGCCGTTCCATTTAATTCCGAATACTTTGAACACTCGCGAACGGTCGCCACTGCTGTTGCCGGTGATGCTTAGCAAGATTAATGGCGTCCATTTCGGCAGCTCAACTGAGTGATGCATTCGCTTTTGTTTTGGCTTGTTGAATTTTTTACTACACAGGGTTATCCACTTCGTGATTTCGCTGTGTTTTCAAATCAGTCAAACTTAAAAGTCACAACGCGCTCAACTTTTTTAAAACCCAACTGCAAAAAGGTTAATTCAAACTCCGGTACATTTCGTGTTTTAAGAGGAGATAATGGTGCACACGAACGTGTAATGAACGGGAAACTTTAAATAGCTGAAGAGACTTTACTTTGTTTCGGAGGTGTGATTGGAATTTAGGTAAGATTAAGTTGTGGTAGCTACCGATCGATGTCGTGTCGGATTCACTTAAGCCTGACTAAGACCCATTGTGATGCCACAAAAACTGCGCCACCAGGCTTCATTATCCAGCTAATTAGATTCTGTAATGAATCTCATTAGATCCATGACTTTGATGTCGGCTTTCTTCGATAGATCATCCAGCGGTGGAGTTCCAAAACTCTGAAACCTAGCCCTACTCAAGGCCGATGAGTGATCGTTTTCTCCTCCTCATTCGTCTTGTAGTTTCTGCTGTAGCTTCCATAGTCTTTCCGCGTATCATCCTATGAGACAGTGGCCTGTCAGAACTCCTATTACCTTGGACATGTGCCCTCTTTTTGAGTAGTACCCAATTCGTGATATCTTCATATCCAAGGCAAGGCAAGGTGAGCATAAGTAAATTCTTTTGAAAGCAGTTTGCAAGTGGCAAAAGGCATATCAATGCTTTCTAGCAAGTTCATCCGCCTTGAAATTTCCCTCGATGTTCCTGTGACCAGGGACCAACGTGGGAGAGAGCCTGTGTTGTGTGGCCATCTCTTGTAGAGAACCGCTACAATCCAGCTGCTGCCTCACTGTCGTTGAAAATGATGTCCTTATCATTAAAGCTGGCTCCGATTAGCTTTGAAAACTCCATGATAGCAGATACCTCCACCTGCCATGGTTACGTAGCCTTAAAAAGAGTTTCTGAGAAGACACCTCCGCCAACACTCCTCTCAAGCTTTGATCCGTGCGTGTATATTTTCAGGATGTCACTTGGAGTATGGTAATTATCTACCCATTCTTCGCTGCTGAGAATTCGTGTCCTGTAGTAGTTATCGATCTGTATAACTTGGTATGAAATCGTATTTATCAAACATTACAAAGTGTCCCCAAGGCTGAGTGGTCCATTGATTTGACTCTGTTAGACGAATGGCGGTCGTTGCTGCCGACTGATATACCACTAAGTCCAGTAGCAGGACATTGAGTATTACATTTAGAGCATCACTTGGCAAGCTCTTTAGTGCTCACCGAAATCCTGTGACTTGACACCGTTGGACTTTTTCTTGTGGAGACCGTATTTATGCGGATAAGCCTTTATCTCTTGAGTACGGCTGAGATACCACCCAATACGTGTCAAAAAGTGGTCGAAAATCATCTCAAACGGAACGAAGTTTCCAAAATTTATGAAACGCTCGTTTGAATGATATAGAGTTTCACAGGGTCTAGGTTCAACGTTTGTAATAAGAAGAATTTCATGGGAAAAATTATTTTAAATGCATTTTATTCACGTTTACTTCCGAAACTGCAAAATGGACAGCCCTGTATTTTTTATTACACTCGTATTTGCATAGATTGAGGTCGCGTCGGTTGTAAATTTTTCAAGGAGATAGATATGCAAGTGGCTGTCGTTGGTTGAGGAGAAGCTTTGTCTGCCATGCTTAAATTTTGATGCGAAATAATCTCGGTCTTTATTGCCGAGAAACGTGTTTCCCATTTCCTTATCACTTCTTATTTTATTATTTTTATTCCTTTATGTTTTCTTTTTACTGCCCACATTGCATTCTCATGACAATCGGTAGCTAATTATGTATGTCGCTCTTTTCATCATTATTTATGAAACAAAGACCTGTGGACTTGTATTATTTCAAAAGAATGCAGAGAATTCTAGAATTTATACTAATATTCTCAGAGTAGATAGAGTGGGTTTTTAAGATATTTTTTAAGCAGTCCAGTTTAATCTTAAAGCTAGAGGAAATACATAATTTGAGAGAATTCAGGTTCCCAATGGTCCCAAGGTATAGACAGTTTAGACTGTTTGACCTCTTAAGCAGTCCTATATATACGATCCCATATTCATAGATAGCAATCTTGAGTCTGATTCAAAGCCTTTTGAGTGTTTAATTACTCTGAGAGGAACTGGCAAGTCCATGGCTACTTCTCTTATTCTCTTGTTCTGAAACGACAATTCATTTTCTCTCATTACCTTTGATGCTCTCATGCCCTGGTACCCAATAAAGTTGCACTTTCCTTTACTTAGCAAGCCTATAGATTGCCTCTTTACATAGATCAGCCTTAATGGTCGCTTGACTCTCTTCGTAGGTATGCATTTTTCTTGGCTGAGGGTCAGTTCCCTGCAGTACCTATGCAGCTATTTCTATATACCCTGGAATAAACTGCAGCAGTTTGAAAACCTGAATAATCTTCTTATCACTGGTTGGGCGCAGTTAACTGCAGTTCCCACTTCGCATTCATTTGAGCTGAGTGCGTCTACCGCATAAGAGTACTAAATAGGTATATTGCCGCCTGACCAGAGGCAGAAACTTAAGGATATTATCATGGTATAAAAGTCGTCGTAGAGGAGTCAGTTTCGAAATCCAATGCAGAAGCCCTTTTGCCAATTCCACTTTCCACTGAGTAAAATGGTTCAGAAGCATGTTATTCTCGATTTCAAAAGGACTGCCCTTCAGTAACCTAAAATGTATGGTGTTTCGTTAAAAAAACATGTTGAGGGGCAACACAGGGATACACGGTGTATACTCTTTGGGTCTCTCTCTAATGGATGTGGAAGGTAATGAAATGCTATCACTCAGTAACTGCCGGAAACCTGCCAATATCGATTGTCTTTCATCGTTTTTAAATGTTTTCTAAAGTAAGGGTTCCTAGAGGATTACCTGAGTTCCTACACGTAGATCACTTATAAATGTAGCACCCATCATTAAATTACTGTAAAGTAAAGCAGCATGCTTTTCACAAGTCACAAACTTTTACTTACACTGAGCAAAAGCGAGATCTTGAGTTAGTCACATGTCCGAAATTACAGTCTTTTTAATGCAATTAGTCAACCTTTGCTCGAATGAAATCCTGGTTGACTCCGGTGCGTAGAATCGAGTATTGTGAGAGTCGAAAATCTGAACTACTACCTAAACACATCAGAAAGGTAGTGCCCGGTTTATATGAATCCATTCAGCAACACAGAACATAACCGCGGAGCGGTATAATATCTCCGGCTGCCTCGAGAGACTCAAGTAATGCTGGCACAATAAAGATCTGGATACTGTAGTAGACTCACTTTCTAATTATCCAGACTTGACCACGACATATTTAACATATATCTTGTAGGCAATGAATTCCCACATGACACTAACCAGTTCTTTACATGCCCACTAAAACCGATTAATCTACGCACAACAACCCTCTACGTCGGTCCAAACCTCTCGAAATAGTTCGTTTCCCAGACCTTTCGTTAGATAACCTGTATTCTTTTACCAACCTCGAACCATCGTTTCTAAAAATGAATTTATTCATCAGTTTGCTATCTGTCTTCCTTTGAAAGTAGCGTTAACATCAGGATTGCTTCCTGGCTAATGTCAATGGGTTCTGAAGTTTGGTTTTTCCTTCGGTCAATAGAACTTTCCTTCTGCTGAGTTCAAAGAATTCCCTGAACTTTGTGTAGAAATCTTCTAGTCTTGAATACCGAAAGTTACAGCATATATTATCGGCAAAAAGGACTCGATCAATATTTCAATGGCACATCGAGCTTCTTCAGGTGGGTCAGCGGACTAGGGTTATACAGGGTCCGCCATCTAACATTTTTTTTTTGAACTAGTGGTTATTTTAAGTGTGGTAACACTGATGTTACATCTGATTTGACAGAAAGTTAGTTTTATCCGATTGAGGAATGGGCAGATGAGCGCTTGGCCGAAGACCCGGAATTTTACCAAAAAATCATCTTTTCCGACGAAGCTCATTTCCATCTTGGCGGCTACGTCAATAAACAAAATTGTCGTATTTGGGGGACGGAAAACCCGCACGTGATCTAAAGGAAGCCAATGCATCCTCAGATATCCTGGTGCGGATTTTGGGCCGGCGGCATCATTGGCCCATTTTTCTTCGAAAATGCGGCAGGAGCCGCCGTTACGGTCAATGGCGAACGCTACCGCACCATGTTAACGGATTGGTTCTTCCCGGAAATCGAAGAGAAGGACTTGGACAACATTTGGTTCCAGCAAGACGGCGCTCCGTGCCACACAGCCAACGTTACGATCGATCTTGTGCGCACTGTTTTAAAAAAAAAAGTTACGTGGCGGACCTTGTATATGTTCCATTTATTTTCGACCGAGCTACATCTCCAATTTATTGTGGGCGCTTTGGTGCTTCTCACGCAAACGTAGGGACTTACAGCAGAGCTGATTCGAACTCTGACCAAAAGTTTGTTACATAGGAGTCGACCGTGCTAAAATATTTGGTCCTTATATATTTCAATCCTTCTAAGGTCCCATTTGGCTAGCCTTGGCTCAGTTTAGAATTAGATATTAAAATTGAAGAATGACAGTCATAGTGGACTGTTCCGTATTTGCGACTCAAACTATTCATTGAAATTCATAAGAAATGGAACAAAATTAATTTCTCCCCTCTACTCACCGAAATATTTGCACATATTGCGGCACGCTCGGCGCAAAATCCTTAACCGCCCACGAACGTAATATCGTATGCTCGTCGGCTGCAGTCTTATCGGCATAATTACGGGCGGCTAGTATGAAACAAGCCTCGGCCTCATTCATGCGCGCACGTGCCAAATCGCCATCCTTTAAACAGGAACCCTGCAATGAAACAAATAAAGCAACAACAAAGAAAACAAAAAGCAAACGAACAGAAAACAATTTTCGATTAAATACTCGCCAAAAATTAGTTACAATTTGGCTGTGAAGTGGTTAGAGGCAGGACTTAAATTACAATAAGACTACACAACAAACACCACGAAGTACTGGACTACTGGACACAATGGAATGTGCGGACATTTCAACAAGCGCTCACCTGAATGTAAATGACACGTTGCGCCCAAATCGGCACCTGCAATATCATACGCATCGTAGTGTCCAACTCCATCGGACTCAACAGCACCACATAGTAGTCCTGCAGCAGGGGATGTGCATAAAACTCATTGAGGAAGTCCATGATTGTGTCCGCGTGCAGTGTGGTGGAACAGACGACGACATGTTTTTCACTTTGCGCACGATGCGATGAATAGCTACCGCCCAATTTCTGGCGTTCCATCCATGTGAAGGCCAATTGCTCGAACTGCGTGGTGACGGAGTGGACGGATAGAGAGAGAGAGAGAGAGATGAGAAGCAGAATTTATTCAATAGTTGCAAATTTCGAGTAAGCAATGCATGTATATGTGTGTGTGTGTGTATGCGTGTGAATAGTGGAAAATGTTTAAAAGTACAATAGGAATGAGCAGTAAAAGGCACAGGAAGAGCTGTGTGTGTTTGCATGATGTGTGTGAGTGTGGTGTGTTTTGGTCAAAAATCATTTGGAAATGCCAAATAGTGCCGCCAATCAACAGTAAATAGCAACAATAGCAACAGTGCTGCCAGCCGTACAAACAACTCGTTAGCAGCCCAGCTCAGGTTCTGCGGGTCATTCAACACTTGGCCGATATTTGACTGGCGGACGTGTTGTTTTCTGAACTTTTGACGGCCGACAAAACTATTTTGAAACTCTTTGCATTTACTCTACTAACATTGTTGTTGTTGTAATTTCAAATAAACATTTTTTGTTGCTCGTTATTTTCGTAAACGATTTCAATGCGCAGGAAAAAACCTAAGCAATCTTCCTGAATACCCGAAAACTACTCTCGCACAGTTGCCAATCAAGCTCAGCTCTTTACTCTCTGCTCCAATAGAAGAAAGGGCAAAGGGACCAAGAAGGACAAAGAAAGCAAAAAAAGCAAAAGAAAAACGCTTCAATAGTTTGCTAAAGTTCTGTTCAATACGCAATCCCTTTCACGTTGTGCACATTTAGCAGGAGAAGGTATTGCCCAACGAAACATAGCATGAAAGAGAGCCGTAAAAAGAGAGAGAGAGAGAAATAAGCAAAACTTTATGCATTTAACGTTCCAATGCAATTTTCTACGTGTTGTCAAAGTCACTTTGTTTGCTCGCCTCACCGTTCGACCCAGCGACTGATTGCCTCCTCCGCTGGGCTGTATACTCACATACTTTGTGTTACTCTGCGTGTGTCTGCTTGTGGGCGAAACTTTGAATGGCTAAGTTGATTTGACGTCGGAAAAGTGCGTAAGTTAAGTAATTGCTGCCTTTGAAGTTCGATGCATTCACTTAAAGCCGATTATTTTTAAATTGAAACTATTTCACTCTGTATTCAATGGTGTACTAATGAAATCTCTGAGTTATGTGAGTTAAGGAAAAGAAGCAGACAACTCTTTAATTTAGCCAAAATAATGGGCTCCTGGCAATCTTACAAAGCTTGCCTAAAAACTCTATAAGGAAGGCAAAACGAGAAAGACATGTCGCAGCGACATTGGCGGAAATACGGCAGGCAACAGACTTAGGAAAGTTCTCTTCAAGAGCTCCGATTTCCCAAATTACATCCAGAAACCAAATGATGATTAGACTACATCATGTGAAATGAGTGATATCCTCCTGAGCACCCATTTTCCAGGATGTTCCACACTCCACGACCAAATCCTACGAAGAGAAAGTGAGCGCATCTTTGATATCAACAGCATTGTTTGCCGCAGAAGGGTGGAATGGGCGATTAAGTACTTCCAACTATACAAATCTCGAGGACTAGATGGAACTATGAAGGTGCTGAGGCCATCCTACTCTCATTTCTAAGCAAAATTTACAAAGCCTGTCTGCGTTTAAGATACAACCCCCAAGCAGGGACAAGAGCCGAAGTAATTTTCATCCCAAAAGGAGGAAGAACCTACCACCAACTTGCTTACTCCAAGGGTAATTCTGCAGATACAGCCCTACATGATGTAGTCGGGGGCATCGAAAAAGGACTTGTCGTGAAGTTGTATCAGCTTGGTATTTTCCTCGACATTGAGAGGGCTCTCAGCAATAATCTTTCGCCATTTGTAATAGAGGTCCTTCAAAGTATGAGTCTTCAACAACCCATAAGGAATCTTGTAAAATCTCTTCTGAGAAACCGGATCATTTTCGCAGCGCCAATGTCACCAGACACACAATAAGAAGCACCCCTCAAGGAGGAGTTTTATCGCCACTGCTGTGGTGTCTAACAGCGAACACACTTATTAGAAAACTGCATACACTAACAACTTTTCCTACAAACATTAAGCGATCTACTGCAAAACGTTCTATTCGTATTTATAGTTGAGAGATGGTGCAAGAATAGCGAGCTAGATGTAAACTCCGATAAAACCTAAATGGTTCTATTTAACAGGAGCACTGCTCCCTCAAAAGTACTGCTAACTCTTCTCAACTTTCCCCCTTTAGACCTATACGGGAAACTACAAGCAGGCTACAAGGCAATCAGATTGAATGCAACACAATCTTCTTCACAGATTGCGCAAAGCTCGATGAAAAATTGGGTTGCGGAATCTTTTCTCCTATGCTCTCATTAAACATGAGCATGAGATTGTCAGACAACTGCAATGTTTTCCATTCGGATCTCTTTGCAATCATAGCGGCTGCCGAGTGGTTGCACAGATCTACGGCAGAAGGATAATCGGTTACAATATAGTCCGACAGTCAAGCTACAATCAGATCTCTTCAATGAAATTGTATCTCATGAAAAGTGGCCATAAAATGTAGGAACTTTCTTAACAAACTCTCAATTAAATCTAGTATTGCCGTGGTCTGGGTACCTGGACACAGTGACATCCCAGGCAATTGCATTGCAGACGAACTAGCGGGAGAAGGAACCCTTCTACCTACAATAAAACATGCACATGATGATGGATTGGTATTAATGCGGGCTCCAAAATAGAAGGAATTGTTTTCGACTTCAAAGTTATGACTGTCAGAGGTGACATGGGAGCCAAGACGCCAATTTGATGAATGTTTATTTATTAACAGGAGATATGTATTTAATCTTGTATAGACCCATTTGCTTGACTTCTTTATCCAGTGTGGAAAAATCAGAACAAACGACTCGGTTTTGAGGCAAATGCTCTATTTTGAATCTATTGTCTGCATACGTCAGAGTTAGTTAACTCTTTTGAAAAATTGTTCAATTTCTATTCAGCTTTATAGTTATTATTACTTTCTATAGCATTAAACTGAGAAAGTAACTTTCCCTGACATTTCATTTCAATTATAACTTTTTTAAGTTTCTTTCAATCATGCCTATCCCCCGCCGTGAGTTTGGAGTTGGGAGCATCATGGAAAATGTGACGTCTCAATCGGTTGAAGAACGGACACTAGCAAAGATAGTGCTCCAGCGTTTCGTCATCCTCTGTGAATGTTCTGCACACCTTTAATTCCACTTTACTTAGTTTATGGAGATCATATCTCAGAGGTAGATGATAAGTTCTCTGTTGCTTAACAGTTTCTACTATCCAAGCAGTCCCACAATAAATTAATAGTACATCCTACGTTGGAAGAGTCCCAAGATCTTAACAGTTCCTTTACGGCCTATTGTTTTAAACAACATTTTATGGCACTAAATGATCTGAGGTAGTTGATGGTGATAGCTTCGCCAGCGGCGCCAACACGAGCTATCTCGTTCGCCTTGGAGTATGTAGAATACGTGTGACCCCGAACTCAAGTGATATACACTGTGTTTTCCTGCGATAGTCTGTCGTCCATAATTACCGTTTCAGTAATGCCCACAATATCTGCTTGGAATACAGAGTTGTCAGAGAGTCAGTGAGTTTGATGGTACCTTAGTTATTGGGATGGTGCCAGAGGATCCCTGTTGCCGTTCCTGCCTCACATTCAGATTCAGTGAAGATATGGATATCTTTATTGTTACCGATGAGCCCGCCTTCCGCCTTTTCTGCCCTTGGTAAGGAGTAGGCGGCAGAATATTCCATTACTTCTACCAATATTCTTTCTTTTAGGCTGAGAAAAAATGTCCGCATTCGGTTGACAGCTTTTGCTCAGCAAAGCAGCTGTTCTAGAGCTTTATAGGCGAAGACAAGTCTTACTCCTAAATTACGTCAATGAAGCGCCAATCGAAATAGACATACACGTAGTTGATAAGACAACGTAAAAAGCCAAATGAATGCCAAGTAGAGTGCAGTAAAAATAATAATAAGACAGAGACAGCAATAAAGTCGCTTGGCTCGTAAATATTCATCATAAATTCTAAGATTATGCTGGGCTATCGTCTATCTCTTTCTTGTCTAAATGCAGAATGTTTGGGAATATCTTTAAGAAGATGCTGCAGCTATAATTAAAGTTATGTGATCTTTTATCTATCTCTCTCTCTCTTTCTCTTGAGCTACGTAAGTTTCTATTTTCATGTGAGAGAAATTGTATCCACAAGTTAAAAATTGAATAAACGTTCTCGGTGCAGACATGTAACAACGTACATATGTAATTAAAAGTTTTTGCACTTTAAAGAAATTAATGAGTTACTATTAATTGTGAAATCCATTAGGTAATTAACTTTGAACATGAAAAAAATGTATATGGAAAAATGTTGCATGCATGGACAATTAGAATAAGTTCATATGTATATACATATTGATATTTGAACTCTGCACAAATAACACTGCTCAACAAAAAGAAGGAAACTGTACGTGTCCTGTGCTTTTTTGTATCGATCTAAAATTGATGCATATTTTTTAAATTAATTTTTGAAGTCTCGTTTGCTTGGCTCATAAGTAATTTCCTAGGCAAAGTGGGGGCAAAAATTTCGCAAGGAGCTTCGGACAATAAAGGAGCGTTATCAGGGGCGAGAGGGCTGATATATAATCACAAATTGCTGGATTTTGCAATGAGATCTATCTAAAGTCGTTTATTCACGAAAATCTTTTAAAAGATCATTTAATAGTGCTCAATAGAAAATTTCTTTAAATAATATATAAATTTTCTATATAAATTTTTTTTAACAAAGTACTAAAATTTTAAATATGCAAAACAAAAGCTGTTGGCAATTTTTTATTTCATTGTCAATATCTATAGAAAAACTCTATAACAGTAAGATACCAAAAGAAACCGGATTGGTGTCGACCAGTGTAATTAACTAGTCAAAGCAGATTACCATCGCCATACTTCCTCGCGTGCAATTGAATTTACGTCAATGTGGAGATGCTTAAACTAATTTTTGGGTATATTGAAAATATATTATAATATGAGTTTTCACAATTAAGTGTTTATTACGAATAACCGCCACTGTCGTTACCACTCTGACAAAATGTCAATACTTTTAAGTGCCATTATAATGACATTAAAAGGAAATAAAAAAAAATACTGATAGATATTTGAACAGTCACTGGTGACGCGAAGCAATTTCATTTAAATTATTTACAAAAATATATATATATATATATATAAATAAATTGAAATAAAATAAAGTAAAACTCAATCAAATAAAACTAAATAAAACAAAGTCAAATAAAAACATAGTGAAATATAATAAATTACATTGAAACAAAAAAAATTAAAAAATAAATTAAATAAAGGAAAATTCAATAACATAAAACTAAATAAAATTAAACAAATAAATCGAACAAGGAGGTAAAAATAAAATAAGTAAAATAACGTATTATAAAAAAGTTAATGAAAACAAAATAAATTAACTAAATTTAAATAAATAATTTTAAAAATAAATTGAAATATAATACATTAAAAGTAATTTTATTTTAATATAAATGAAAAATATAAATAAATTTAAATATAAATAAATTTTAATATAAATAAAATAATGTAAAACAAAATAAATGTAAATAAAAGTAAACAAAATCAAACTAGATTGAGATAATTTAAATTAATAAAGATAAAACTAAATTGATGTAAATGTAAATAAAACAAAGTTACTACTATAATAACAAATAAACAAAAAAAAAAATCAAAATAAAATATAATGAAAATAAAAAATATTTTTTTTTATAAATCGAATATATACTATATATATATATATATATATTTTATAAATTAAAATACTTTAAAATAAATTATAATTTATTAATTTAATTTAATTTAAATTTATTTTGTTTTATTTTATTTTAGGTTATTTTATTTTATTTTATTATACTTTATTTCTGTTTATTTGGTTTTATTTTTGTTTCTTTTCTATTATTTTTTTTCTTTTATTTTACTTTAATTTATATTATTTAATGTTATTTAATTTAATTTAATTTAATTTTATTTTGTTTCATTTTATTTTATATTTTTTTTTTGTTATTTTATGTTATTTTATTTTATTTTATTTTAAATGAATTCAATTAATCTGATTTTAGTAGAAGTTACATTATTTAAATTTTATTTAATATTAATGTCTTTCTATATTTTTATGTTGTTTTATTTTATTTGATTATTTATTATTTTTTTTTTCTGTGTTTTTAAAATTTTTAATTTTACTTTAGTTTGTTTTATTTTATGTTATTTCATTTAAATAAATTAAAATTAAATTTAGTTAAATTAAATGTAATTTGTTTATTTCATTTTTTTTTAGATTAATATTTTTTATTTTAGGTCATTTAATTTTATGTTTTTTGTTTTTTTTTTCATTTTATTCTATTTTATATTATTATTTTTAATTTCTTTGTTTGTGTTTTATTTTTGTTTATTTTATTTCACATTATTTTAATTTTTAAAATTTAATTTTGTTTAATTTAATTCAATTTAATTTAATTTATGGTAATTTAATTTTAATTAATATGGTTTGAGTTTATTTTTTAAGTTATGTCATTATATTTTATTTCATATTATTTAATTTTTTTGTTTTAAAATATTTGATTTTTTGACTTTGTCTTATTTATGGTAATTATTATTTTTTAATTTTTTTCAGTACCGTAGATATGCTATCAGAATTGAGTGTATCCTTATGCCAGTGTTATATGTAATATACATACGAGTATAATATATTTGTAGATATGTATGTGAATATTCGCAAATGCCTTTGATATGTTGCCTGTCTCTCCAAGCTGTCTGCGCCTGCCATACTCACCTGCGTTGGCAGCACTATAAGTGCTACACAAATCATAATCACCATATAAAGTTGTGAAGGCCAAATATCGGGCACGAAATCGCCATAACCGACTGTTGAGAATGTCACAACCACATAATACGTGCTCTGAAACAAATTCAAATGACGATGTCCGGCGCGTTGAAAATGTTGTATGCCACAGACGCTGTAAATGAAGAACGAAGTACATTAAGTGGGATTACGAGGGTGAGAAAGAGTGGAAATCAGCTAATAAGTATGAGTAACAAAATAATGACTCTCGTTAAGCATCAAAAGGAAGGAGGGAAGCTTTACGAAAATCAACAATTGACATCGACAGCAATCAGCTATAAAGGATACGCGCGAATGCATGTGTGTCTGAGTTTGACTATTTGATGCTGTTAATGAGTCCTTTGCAGTACTAAAATTAGATTTGCCAAAACCTGTAAGGTTGCTTTTACGTTTAAGCGCTTTTTGAGTGGTCTTCACTTTCTGTATATAAGTGTGCGCGCTTGTGCATGCGTAATAAACGTTCATTAAGAGTTTCAGTTAGTTAGTAATTGCAGCGATTTTTGAAAGCTTTTATTATTTCGCTATTAAAAATATGCCATTAACTGATTTTACTTTACTTTTTAAAAGTTTATTGCGTTGCTATTTCTTGACTTTTTCAACGTTCTCAGTTACCTTGTGAACACCAGACATAGTAGCGTGGCTGAGAGTATGGTGAGTTGTTGTGAGAGCGCAGATTGTGATTTTTGCATGGCGCGATGCAGATCGTTCTGGAAGAGAAGAGGAAGAAAAATTTAAAAATGATTGGTATTTTTAATTTTTTTTTTACAGTTAAGTAGTAAATTTTTATTTGGCTACTTACGAACATGTTCTCTAACGATCGCTTCGCCAGCCAGCAATTCAGGAATATGGGTATAAATAAGTTTCGTAAAGGCGACCATAGTATCTGTAGGGTAGAAAAGAAAATATAATTAATTACGCTGCAGTCTGTCTATCCTGGAGTAAGCATTTTGTAATATTTAAACTGTTTATATTTACTTACCGTTAATGCAAATGGTATTGTCGTAATTAATTCTAGAATGAAATGAAATGAAAGAATCTGTTGCCAGATATTTCCCTGCAAAGATAATGGGAGAGAGAGGGAGTTTATTTAATTGAATTATTCAAAATGGACCAAGAGTTCTATGAAAAGTATAACACCAAAGCTAAAATTACTTTTTTTTTTCATTTCGCTTTTAAAAAAAGGTGACCTCTATAAAATATAAGCATATAATTATAAAAACATTTCTAAAAAGGTTTATAAAAAAATTACAAAATTTGCCACT